>CM042881.1:20076731-20098800 GCA_023653495.1 Melastoma candidum
CCTCTTTCTCAAAGATATCTTACATACACCTGCTATCTCTCAACGTCTTCTCAGTGCCTCTAAACTTTGTCTCGATAATCCAATCACCATTGAATTTACCTCTAATTCCTTCTTTGTTAAGGACAAAGTTAGCAACCAAATTCTACTTCGGGGACAGATGGAGCAGGGAGTGTATCAACTAACCCCCAGACTCTCCCCGGACTTGTCTGCAGTCCCCACTCCTACTTCCAGGCCACATACAGAATCTACCACAGCTTCACCTCCCTCGACTTTGCTTCTATCACCTCCTTCTGCCTTTCCAGCTGCACTCCAAAAATCAGCAGAGGACAGGGTAACTTGGCATCTCAGGCTAGGCCACCCCTGCTCTGAGATTTTATCTAGAACTCCACTACCCTGTAAACCTTCTTCTATCTCAGATACTTTATGTCAAACGTGTGCAGTGAGCAAACATCATCGTCTTATGTTCCCAACCTCTTCGTCTCGAGCCTTAAAACCTTTCTAGTTAATTCATACCGACTTATGGGGCCCTGCACCAGTAACGTCAGCCACCGGAGATCGTTACGTCATGCTTTTAGTCGATGATGCAACCCGGTACACTTGGATCTATTTCCTTCATGATAAAACACAGGCTCTGCAAGCTTTTAAGCAATTTCATGCATTAGTCTCCAACTTCTTTCATTCCACCATCTCCACAGTCCGCTCAGATTGGGGTGGGGAATTTCGTACTATCCATAGATACTTGCTAACTCATGGCATTACTCATCAAATTTCCTGCCCTCATACTCCCCAACAAAATGGGAGAGTCGAGCGGAAAAACAAACATATTATCAAGGTCAGTCTTTCCTTATTAAACCATTCAAATGTTCCAAAACAATTCTGGGTATATGCATTCAATGAAGCTGTCTCTCTCATCAATGTCCTTCCATCTCGTATTCTCAAGTTCTAGACACCTTTTACTTTGTTACATCATTCTGAACCAGACTGCTCTTCATTACGCATCTTTGGTTGTCTGTGTTTTCCCTCTCTAAGACCTTATATGACTCATAAATTAGACAATAGGTCTACGCCCTGTGTCTTGTTGGGCAGAAGTCTTTCTCATAAGGGCTACATCTGTCTAGACTCAAAATCAGGCCGTATCTAAATCTCTCGGGATGTTCTTTTTGTTGAGTCTAAATTTCCTTTCCTCGACTCAAACTCACCTTAGCCCATCACCCACAATCAGCCTACTTACTCCCCATGTGTATTACACCCAATTTCTCCAGTCCCTCCGTCTCATTCCACATCTCTATCTCACAATACCATGGCAGCAGACTCAGTGCAGAGTTCCTTCCCCACATCTCCATCACTTTCATCCACACCTGTCATAGCAGAACCAGAATCGACTCCTGCCTCCATACCACCACAACCAGCCAACCTTCACCCTATGATTACTCGCTCTAAAGCCGGGATCTATAAACCCAAACTGTACATGACACTACAGTCTCCAGAGTCACCTATCCCCTCTGAACCTCACACAGTACATGAAGCTCTCACATCACCGGTATGGGCAGCGACCATGCAAGCTGAACTGGAGGCACTGTCGCGAAACAGCACCTGGATTCTTGTTCCCCGGGATCACTCTGTCAGTGGATCCTGGGTTTTGAAGTGGATAGAAAGTGGTAAGAAAGCGTGGGGTGCTTCACCTCTGTCAGGAGAAATATATTACTGACCTACTTCATCGGACAAGTATGACAGAATGTAAGCCCGTAGCAACTCCTGTCTCTACATCGGGTATTCTGTCCAAATATGATGGTGAAGTGCTTCGGGATCCGACAGAATATCGGAGCCTTGTTGGAGCTCTGCAGTACTGCACCAATACACGACCTGATATCTGTTTTGCGGTGAACAAGGCATGCCAGTTCTTATATCAGCCTACCTCTTCGCATATGAATGCGGTCAAACGTATATTAAGATACCTCAAGGGAACTCGGTCACATGGCATCACTATTTCAGCTGCAAGTTCGTTTGAGATTGCATGCTTCACGGATGTAGATTGGGCGAGTTGTCCCGATGATAGGAAGAGCATGAGTGGCTATTGTACATTCCTTGGTCCAAATCTCATTTCGTGGACCTCAAATAAGTAGAAAGTGGTATCCAGGTCTAGTACAGAAGCTGAGTTTCGTGCGCTTGCTGACGGGGTTGCAGAAATACTCTGGATACAAGGTCTAGTACGAGAGATGCTTGTTCAGACTGAAGATAGCACTCCAATTCTTTACTGTGATAATTTGAGCATCATTCACCTCACTACAAATCCGGTTATGCACGCACGAACTAAACACGTTGAAATAGATTTCCATTTTGTTCGTGAGAGAGTGGCAGCAGGCCTGATACAGGTTCTTCATATTAGCTCAGAAGACCAGCTTGCAGATCCCCTAACAAAGGTTATATTTGTTCATCGATTTCTCAACATAAGGGGTCTCATGTCAGTGACGCAAAAGCCAAAACAAAATTTCACAGACCAGGAGGGTCTGGTTAGATATGAGACACTGAATGGAATGGAAGATGAGGTGGATTTACGGAGGAGTGTTGGACAGTAACTGAAATGGGGTCTTGATACGGTCGGGAAGTCAGCAGTGCTAGAGGGAGAAATGTTAGAAGAAAGAAAGTTAGAAGAATTAGGAGGGCTGGTTTTGCGGCGGAGTGTTGAACAGAATGGTACACTTGGGGATTGCGGAGGAGTGTTGAAGCCCAGTTTTGACTCAGTCCAACAAGAGAGTGTGGGCTGCTAGGCTTGCGAAGAGAGCCCAGGTGTGGGAATCCGTTCTGTTGGTAACAACTCCCAGGATGCTGCGCCAAAACGGAAACAACATACTCTGAGGTGCTGCGTGGTGCTGTGTGCATGGGGCTGTGTACGCCAACAGAAGTTTGTTATTCTGGGAATTTATTATTGGTGTATATATGTAAGGGTTTTACAGAGAAATCAAACACACACTGTAATACCTCAAATTAACCTACGGGCGACAAACAATGGTTCCTAGCTTGTAATTAGCGCAACGTTCATTCCCCGAAATGGCCAAAGCCCAATTATGACTCAAAGTCCAATAAAATGGCCAAGGCCCAATTCAACTTTTACAAAAAAAGAAGAAGCTGACGAAAGTAAAACCAAAAAGGGAGAATTGGCGAAGCCCAGCTGATCCGGTCCAGGCCCACCCGCCAAGGATTTGATAAAGACAGGCCAGCCCTCTTAGCCAGCCCAACAGCCTGCCTGTCCGCCCAGGCCCATCCGCCAAGAGTCCGACAGCCCGACCCTCCTAGCAAACCCAGCAGTCCACACTTGCACAGCCCGGCGCCAAGGCCTTCGAGATTGGGAGAGCCCAGTCCAACACCTCTGACTGGAAGACGATGGTGCCCCCCCGCCCCCTCACTACAGCCTGCAACAGTAGCACAGTCTCTGTGACAACACCAGCGACAGTCAGCAGGCACATCAAGGGAAAAGCGACGACGGATAAGAGACGCACACAAGGCCAAGTTGGGGGAAGCTGCCGCCGGAACAGCCAATCCCATGCGTCGACGGACAGCGAGCCAGCCCCGCGTATGACAGAGGCCAACTGCACGCAGTCCCACTTGTGACATAGACCACAGGGCAGTCTCCCCCTTTCTCCTAGCATAGGCCGGCCGATGTGGCTCAGCACACCCCCCCACTTGCACAGGACGAAAAAAAGAAGAGGAGGGAAGGAAGAAGCGATGGACAACCAGGATGGAGGCAGAGATGACGCCCTTCTTCTCGCCTTGGGGGCGCCCAGAGCTGCTCTGCTCTCAGACTCCTTAGCCCATAGGCGATCATGATTTCACCCCCCGGTATGAGGGCGGATTCAGATAAGGACCCCAAAAAAGGCCTCCGAAAAGAGACGGAAGACGGAAGGATCAAAAAAAGGGGGGGCTTCTTCTTCATTCTTTCGGAACGCCTCTTCGGGGAATTCTCCCCGGAACGAAGAGAGGACTTCAGCAGCCATCCCACCACCATTGGCCGTTCCTTCACCAAGGTAAGAAGAACAAAGCGCCCGCGGAACCCCCCCTTCTCCAGCCAACCCGAACAGGGAGGATCGTCCTACTTCCGGCGAGGATGTCTCCAAGTGCTAGGACTTACGCTGTCTTTGATCATCCCGAATCCCAGGAGTCACGAGACAACAACGAGACCCCAAGGTGGCCTCCTTCCTCTATCCTCAGCTTTGATAGTTTGAACTTCTTGTTCTTTCAGAGCTTCCCTCTTTTTCAGGACCATCAGCCGTTCCAGGCACCACCTTGTTACTGAAGCTGCGTCGACAACAATGACGCCCTCCCAATGTCTCCCAATCCAACAGAGCTGCTCCCTCGATGTCCTGTGTCTAACAACAGTGGCCTTTCTTCCCGAGATGATGCTCTTCCAGCGGAGACGCCTTCAAGCTCGATAGCCGACATTCCATCCTCTCGACATCCCGAGAACCTACAGTAGCCGACCAACTGCAATGGCACCAAGGCAACAGGCGCCCTCTTGTCGCCCAGCCTTCAGCGACGCTCCGAGAGACGGCAGCGGACCCCTGTCCCTTCTTGCATTCCTTCCCTTAAACCTCGCTGCAGAAGCCCCTACTCCGGCAATCAACTCCTCGATGGCTCATGTCCACAGACCCATCTACGACGGAACCTCCCTCCTCGGCGACTTTCAGGATTGGCGACCGGCGGCTGTTCTCCTTCCTTCCCGGCGACCCCTCCTCCTTGGCGTCCTCGGATTCCAGCTCAGCCCCCACTTCCCCGGGCGAATCCGCAGCAAATCGAGGCAGCCACGACCAGCAGGGGGCTCAAATCTTCAGCAGACCCGGGGCGGACGCGCGCGTCTTCCACGCCCAGCAACCCCGTGACAGCCGCGTTCCTTCGGCGACCCACGGCTCAGAGGCAGCTCCCGGCGTCGGCTCGGCAACCCGCAGTCTCTTCTCCGACCGTCCCTGCCTCAGATCCGAAGCTCCTAGTCTCACGGTGACGAGCCCACCTCTCCTCGCCATCTCCGCACTCGAACCCCTGGCGCAGCAAAACCCACGCCAGATCGTCCTTCTCCTCCTCCAAGTCCGCAGGGCAACCTCTCCCTTGGTGTCTCCAGCCCTCATGGTGGCAACTCTACCTTCCCCGGCGCTCGCAGATCTCGCGGAGGCGGACCCATTTCCCGGCATTCCAAGCCCGAGCAGCAACGGCAGCCCCACTTCTTCCGACGAACCCAAACCCGTCACGGCAGACCCACTCCCCAGGCGTCTCCAGAGCTGGCAACGATCAGGCCAATCCTTCCCGGCGTCTTCGGAATCGGGCACAGTGAACCCACTCTCTCAGCAGCTCCGAGGATCTTCCTCTCCGGGGTCATCTTCAGTGGAGGAGCAGCCGAGCCTTCGTCGCGTGGGAGCAACTCCATTGTTCCATTCCGATTTCTTCGCGGTCGAGCTATGAGAGGAGGATGGAACCTCCAAGACAGGAGATGCTTCGTGAGAATCGTTCTCCCTCCTCCTGTCCAGAAAAGAAATTTCTCGAGTATCATCGACCACTTACACCAAGCGCATATCTCCGATCAAAACGCAACTTCGGAGGATCAAATTCAAAACTTCGAAGATTAACTCGAAGGCGCGTGTATTAAACCGCGTGGTTCTACCCCGGTCTAAAAACCGTGGGCTCGAAGACAAAGCGGCCCCAACTGTCATTTCAGGTACAAAGGGGAAGTGCGGGCTTCCCCGAATTTTACTTTCAATCCACTTGTAACGGGTTGCGAGCCCAAGCGCATAGGCCCGCAATCACCGCCCCTTCCCCGCCCTTTTGATCTAAATAATTGTTTGTGGATGCGTGCGTGCCTAGGCCTTATATTTTATGTCGTATGTTCGGTGTTAATCAAACAAACCTAAATTCGGGTCCAACGCCTGTTAAAACGTCGATAAGAGTCCGGCCCACTCCCGGATCGGGCCCAACACCCGTCAATCAAAAGTAACTTTTTTTTTGGACAAATCGCCACCCTTTTCGCATGTGGTAGGATATTAAGGTTAGTAAATAGGAATCCCCGAACCCGAACTCTGATTTTCCGACTTAAATTATGTTTTTTTTAATCTAAGTCGGTGGCGACTCCGAACTGTTTTCCAAAGCTAAAACAAACCCCCACTACACACATTTTCGGAGCCATTTAGGATGAGGTGACGGCAAACCGAGCCGCTCCCTAGATCCTCCCAGAAAATTCCAAGCGAGGTCTTAACGCAGCCTTTCGCTCGCCACCTTCAGGGGACTGGAGACGGTTGGCGAAACGCCCCGCAGATCCGCTCGGGAAACAAGGGAAGGCCTAACCCCGGGTCCCCTTTCCGCAGCGTCCGGCGTTCGAGCCGGAACGTCGACCGGACTAGGCCTCGGGGGGAGCGGGCCCGGATCCTCGGGTAGCCCGAACCGCCAGCGCGCGTGCTAGGCCGGAGGGCGCGCGTACATCCCGGATGGCGACTCCGCTGGGGATACTCCGCATGTGGATTCCTAATGAAAACCTTTTACAAACCACATGCGGAGAGGAGTTGTTTGTTTTCGCATGTAATTGATTGGCTTGGTGCCCTTTGTATGATCTCCTACCTGTGTTTGTTTACCGCTTTATTAGGCATATATAGGTAAGTCCCTATACCCGGGACTAGGATCTTTAGGGGGTCACCGAAAGGCACGGCCTCGCTGCTTTCTGCGGCTTGTAGGCTATGGGCCGGGACCCGCCTCCCTTAGTCCAAGGGAGGTCTTAGAAACTTTCATCCAAGTCTAGAATTGCTTGCCCACTACAGGTACCAGACACCGCACATGCATTTGCTTGTTACTAAGTGACTGCTACTCGCGCAGAGACAGGTTCAGGTATGTGTTGTATGCGATAAACCGTGACACTAATTCTGTTCATTTTGCAGCGGTTTGGGTTGGTCACGGGGGGTTCCAAATTCCTTTTCTCCCTTCCCTAACTCCTTTTACTGCTTTAATACATTCATACACATTCATGATCGAGTGAATGCATTTTAATTCACGATTTTTCTTGTAATACCATACATTCTATTTCACTTGAACACGATTGCACAAATTGCGTGCTGAATCATACCATACTAGGGTTAGGGATTGGAATGTTATCATCCTGGATTAACACCCTATTATGCAGAAAGACTTCATGGAGCCCATCGCATTGCGACAGAAGAACATGCCTAACGCCCATCACCTCCACCGGTGGTTGCCGCTGCTGAGGCCATCCGAGCTCGAATTCGTGCAGTCCAAGCTCAAGGGGCTCTTCCACCTCATTCACCTGGAGTTGGATTGGGCTCTCCTGCAGAATCTGGTGAGGCGCTGGGATCCGGATTCTTTTGTCTTCCGCTTCGGGGATTTGAGGCTGGCACCACTCTACGAAGAGTACATCAACCTCGCTGAGATGCCCCACCGCACGGGAATACTGCCCTTGCCTCGGATCGACAAGCCGAAGGAATACATAGCGAGGCTTCTCCAGATCCCGTCAACAAGTGTACCCGGACTGTTCCATTCCCAAGGAGACATCAGCGTCAATGGCATCATCGATCTGCAACTGACGCCGTACAACCCACGCATGGGAGAAGGGCAAGGATCGGCACGGGCGTTCATCCTGCTATTCGTCGGGACGATACTGTACCCGCAGAATGAGAAGACAATCAACAGGCGAGCCGTCTACATCACCAAAGTCATTTTGGAAGGCGCTCCTTTCCTGCCCAACCTGATTGGAGAAACCAACTTCAGCCTCACCAACATTGTGCGTGAAGCCTGGCGAGGAGTTCACAACCACCGGATGACCTTCTGTCCAGCCCTACTGCAGGCGTGGTTCTACACACATCTTGGGATCACAGGAGAAGCCTTCACAAGAGAGCACACACCGGGACTGCTGGCCCGCATCGTGGGGCGTGCCCGCCTTCCCATACGCACCTTTGTTGGAGTCGACGCTCTATTCCGTTCTCTGGAGCCGGCCGACTTCTACCAGAGAGCCCCTTGCTTTGACACGGATGATGCCATCACTTCCTCGACGGACGGATACTTCATTCCAATCATGGGGTTCGGAGGCACTTCCTACTACGCGCCATTTCAAGTCCGACACCAGCTGGGATTGACTCCGAGGACCAGAGCACCTCCACAGCAGCTCTTCCGACCGCTCAGCCTCGACGACAAAGTGATCAAGACAGCACTCCAGAGGGTGATCGCGCACATCTCCCGCACATGGATGACCCTCACGGAGGAAATCTGCGAACTTCCACCAGAACCCGAGGAGGAGGATCGCGCAGCTCAGTCCCAGCGCTTCTGGAGGAAGCGTCACGCTCAGTGGGATCGCACCTGATCGACGGCGTCGTCATGCAGCTATCGGGCCTACGAACCCATTCTATCTTTCACTTCAGTTGATTGTATTTTAACTTTTACGAAGATGTTGAACTTGTTGGTTTCTATCTAATTCGTTTCTTTTGGGGTTAAATTCGAGTGAGAACAATCCGATCCCTACGTTAGACACATCATGCATCACTACATGTCATGCATCCATGACATCACTCCTTGATGCTGATCGGATTTTCCTTTGTTTTGACACAAGGTACTGAGCAATAGCTCCATACCGAAAGCGCCCTAAATATCGTGCCATCCGAGCAGTGATGGCCGAAGCTTCGGCAGGACAAGCACTGACTCCCATGGTCCTGTCTCCGGCAGCGGAAGAAGAGATGGCCCCGACTGCCGGAGTCACCATTGCCGTCCCGTCGCCCGCCGCCATTGACTTCTCGGCCGCAATGGAAGCTGCCTCACCTTTCCCAATGTTCGCCTTCCCGTCGTTGCCCCAGACCATCCTCACTACCGGACAACCCTCAGATGGGAGGACCTCACCGATGTACGTCCCACCGCTGGTTGCGTCAACAGCGCCGTCGGTGATATCGTCAGCTGCTCTTCTGGCGGCAGCTCCCCTCAATTCCACCTCAAACATATTGGCCCAAGGCGCCGGCCCTCCTTCACTGGGAGACAAGGTAGAGTCTCTCACAGCCGAGCTCTCTTCTTTGAAGACGATGATGGCTGAGCTTCTCCAACGACAGCTAGCAGCCACCCCTGCTCCTGCCACCTCCCAAAACCCCCACCTTCCTCCTGTCATGCCAGGACCCCAAACATCAACATACCCATTCCTTTCTAACCTAAACACTCCACCAAACACTCTACCTCCCTATAATCCGGTCATGCCCGGATCCGCTACCTCCACAAGTGTAGCACCTTTATCTAACCCATACATGAATGCGCCACCCCTTTCCCTTCCCATGTCTCAGCCATATCTGCCTCCATACTACCCTCAACCAACATCCCGAGGGCCAATGCCCTACCTCCCAATGTCGTACGGGCCAACTCCCCACACCCATACTCAAACAACCGGGCCAACTCCCTACCCTCAAACAACCTTCACACCTCCCGCTTTCAGGATTTCCCAGCCAATTGCCACCTCCTCAGTTCCGCATGTGGAACCAGCCTTGCCAAGCCCACGAACCCGTAACGCAGCAATCGTCGACGAGTTATTTGGCGAGCAACAACAGACCAGCGCTTTCGAGACAAGGCTCGAGGCTAGGATTGCCTCAATGCAGCAAGAAGAGGCTCGCCGCATGGCAAAGTTGGAAGAGCGCCTGAACGCCATCCAGGGGTATCGGGCACACAACTAGGAGTACGCCAATTACCAGATCCCTCAGATTCAAGTCCCGCCAAAGTTCAAGATGCCCGAATTTGAGAAATTCCGTGGAAACGGCTGCCCGGAATTACATCTCAAGCACTTCTGCCACAAGTTGGCAGTATATCCAGCAGACGACAAATTCCACATCGCCATGTTCCAAGAGAGTTTGGCGGAATCAGCGCTACACTGGTACTACACCAAGGATGTCAGCCAGTACACGACGTTCAAAGACTTGGCCCTTGATTTCCTCAACTACTACAGCTTTAATGTTGAGATGGCGCCTACAATCTCGGATTTGCGGAAATTGAAGAGATACCGCACCGAAGACGTTAAACAGTTTGCCTACCGGTTCAGGCATATCGCATCTCAGATAAAGCCAGCGCTTACAGAAAGGGAACTCATCGACGAATTCCTCCAGCTACTTCCACGTGAGTACATGCCCTACATGATCGGGCAGACATTCTCCACCTTCGCCCAGGCAGTCATCAATGCAGACAAGCTTGACGGAGTAAATCGAGAAGGGCTAATCCCTTCCCCTTCAGCGAAACTGACGGTGAAGCCCAGGCCCAAGGAGCTAATTGCAACTGCTGAACAGAATAGGCAGTCAATGAGGGCAACTCCACCCCCGACCTCGTACGCGCCAAGGACGTATGTCGCAGTCGCGCTTAGGCCCCCAGCCCCGGCAGCAACTCGTTTTAGACCCCCCAGTCAACATGGCGGGACAACAGCAGCCAAGGCCTGCACAAATGGAGCGTCCACGACGGAGGCTAGAGGACTTGACCCCAACGCCCGATCCCCTGGATGTTATGTTTGTCCGATTGAGGGACATGGGTTTCATCAAGCCCGTTGAAGCCAAAGCAACCAACCCCTCCTCGTTCGGATACAACCCCAAGGCGGTGTGTCAGTATCATTCGGGAGCAACGGGGCACGACACCAAGGACTGTATTGCTCTGAAGTTCAAGATTCAGAACCTGCTAGATGAAGGGGCTATTACATTCTCTGCGCCTGCAACTGCACCAAATGTTAAGAGCAATCCTCTTCCCGAGCATGTAAATTACATCGGGGCAAATTCCTTCTCAGTTTTGGCCGAACGTGAAGAAGAGGTGAACACATATGAGTATGACTATGCACAACCAAGGACTGTCAATGTCGTGAACGCCGGTCGTGGTCGAGGCCGAGGCCGCAGCCGAGGTCGAGGAAGAGGTCCTGCGCCCCAGTCCAGCAGAAGTGTTCAGCCCATTATCCTGCCGGATGGATTTACATTAGTTCCCCCTCGGCGGCCAAGGACGCCCTATGTTTATATTTCGTTGGGATCAGCACAACCTGAAGCGTGTCAGACAGAATCATCGCCTGCAACGGAACCAAGGATTCCAGTCGTGATGGGACCCACCTGCATGTCTCTCAGCCCAGAAGTTGAATTAATTACCCGCTCCGGAAGGGTAGTGCCAGCCCCTGAAGCCTCGTCCCCAGTCGAATCTTCGAAGCCCAAGGCGCCTTCAAACGAGCAAATCCGCAAGGTGATTTATACGGTGAAGGGAAGCGACTACGATATAGTCGAGCAGCTCCGAAAACAACCAGCCCAGATCTCGCTATTCGACCTCATCCATTCCTCCGACAAGCATAGGGAGATGTTGGAAAAGTTTCTAGCCGAGGTACATGTGCCAGAGCAGGTTGAAGTCGCGGCGTTGGATGCGTACATGAGCAGCATGCTGGCAAACAATGTAATTAACTTCTCAGAAGATGATCTACCGGAGCAGGGGCGGGATCACAACAATGCTCTCTTCGTCACGCTCCAGTGTCGTGAAACCACCATCTCCAAGGTTCTTATTGATGGTGGATCGGGGGTTAATATCATCCCGTTGGCGGTAGCTCAAAAGCTCAACATCAACTTGGAGAAACTTTCTCAATCCAACTTAACTATTCGGGCTTTCGACGGCGCGAAGCGGCAGGCCCATGGCGAAGTCACGTTGGAAATCAAAGTTGGGCCAACCTTATTCTCTACCCAGTTTCAGATTCTGGAGACCGCAGGGTCCTTCAACATGTTGCTGGGGCGTCCATGGATTCATCAAGCCGGGGCAGTTCCTTCGACGCTACACCAGATGGTTCGATTTTCTTCAGACGGCAAGCTCATCACAGTCCGGGGAGAGCATTCAATGGAGCTTTGCCACGAGATTGACATGCCGTACGTGGGAGAGCCAACCGAAGAGCCGTCAACAACACAGACCCTGGAGTTGGTCAACATGGTGAGGCGCGACTACAAATCTGACCCCCTGATGACATGGGGCAACATCAGCGCTGCGAAGGAGTTCCTCCGACATGGGTATCAACCGGGCCAAGGACTCGGAATCAGAGGACAAGGAATGATTTATCCGATCACTATCCCAGCTCCGGCAGGGACTACTGGACTCGGATTCACAAGCAAAGTGCGGCGCAAACAGAACAATCGCACTAGCAGCAAATCGGCCATCCGTTTTGTACGTTCATCGGCGGCGACAATGGAAGGCGAAATCCTGTCGGAAAAGCTGGAGAATGTGAAGATTCGGAGTGACGAAGAAATTCATGGCAAGCGGACGATTGTTGAACATGTCAATATCATCCAAGTGAATTTGGGGCAAGGTCATAGGCGTCGTCCTCGTATGCGGGCTCACTTCATACCTCCCAACATGGCCATTCCTCTGAATCAGATGCCGGCGTACATTCGACGAGCCGGGGCATCACATGTTCAAGCTCCAGTGGTTCCAATGCCGCCAAGGACGCCTCCAAGAACCGAAGTACCGCCTCCAAACAGGCATGCAGATTCCCCTGCTACGAGCGAAGAAGTAAAGGGGGAACAAGACGAGAAGACCAGGACACAAGAGTCCGAAGAAGAAGTTTGTATGATGGAAGCGTCGACCCTGGCCGAGTCAGACATGCCTCTCGACGGGTGAAACTTTCCATCTTTACTTTTATGCACTTAGATGGATAGAGTCTAGGGTGGGTTACCTTGCTACATTCTGGTCGCGGACTAGCAAGGTTGTCTATATGTAACGCGACCCCTAGGCAGTACCTAGGGCGTCTGTGGGATCGGGTCGCTGATGATCAGGGCGAATCTGAGGAAACGACGAGGGACCCGCTGCGTCCTGATCCCACAACATTTTCTTTTGGTCATAAGAGCATGCCTTATTGTCTCATGAAACGATATTTCGAATGATTCATTTCAATGCATCACTCTGATTTCGGCCCCTTTTCAGGAACGGCGCTTCAGGAGCACCCGAGAAAACCCCTGAACAAGACGGAGAAGCAGTAGGCGACCCCAAATCCATAGAAGGATACTATGGCTTGGAACAAGGTCTTCAACGGCATGAAGAACCAAAGGACATCACACTGCAGAGGCCGGTTTCAATCAACATCGGAACTCAAGATGACCCCAAGGAATTGTTCGTCGGCGCAGACTTATCAAAGGATGAAACTGAGGACATCACCAACTTGCTCAAGGAATTCTCTGACGTCTTCGCTTGGTCGTACACAGACATGCCGGGATTAGATTCGGAGATTGTGGAGCACAAGATTCCTACAGACCCGTCAGTTCATCCTATAAAGCAGAAGCAACGCCGGTATAAGCCCGAACTAGCACTTGCCATCAAGGAAGAAGTGGATAAGCTGCTGAGGGTCAACTTTATCGAAGTGTCTACCTATCCACAATGGGTTGCCAACATAGTCCCCGTCATCAAGAAGAACGGGAAGGTCCGAGTCTGCGTCGACTACCGCGACCTCAACAAGGCGAGTCCCAAGGATGACTTTCCACTCCCGCACATCGATCTATTAGTGGACAATACCGCTGGATTCAACAGATTCTCTTTCATGGATGGATTCTCCGGTTACAATCAGATTCGCATGGCCGAAGAAGACAAAGAAAAGACAACCTTCACGACGCCCTGGGGCACCTTCTGTTATCGAGTCATGCCTTTTGGACTCAAGAATGCTGGGGCAACTTATCAACGTGCTATGGTGGTTTTATTTCATGACATGATGCATCGCGAAATTGAAGTCTACGTCGACGATATGATCGCCAAGTCCAAGGAAGATGAAAACCATACTGTCATTCTCTGGAAGCTATTCGAACGGCTTCGCAAGTACAAGCTGCGCCTCAACCCCGCCAAATGCGTGTTCGGAGCAACTTCGGGCAAACTTCTTGGTTTCGTTGTCAGTAACAAAGGCATTGAGATTGATCCTGATAAAATCGAAGCAATTCGTGATCTCCCAGCTCCAAGGTCAGTCAAAGAGATCTGCGGCTTCATGGGCCGTGTTAACTACATCGGACGATTCATCTCCAACCTAGCCGACACATGCAAACCACTGTTCAAGAAATTAAGGAAAGACGTCAAATTTGAGTGGGACGATGATTGCAGGATCGCATTTGAGCAGATTAAAACGTATTTGACAGAACCACCAGTTCTTATCCCGCTAAAGCCGAGGCATCCTCTCACGCTCTATCTCACCGTCAGGGAAGAATCGTTTGGAGCCATGCTCGCCCAACAATTGCCAGGTGCCAAGGAGCATGCGATTTACTACATCAGCAAGAAGTTTACAGATTGTGAGTCAAGATACACAACTTCTGAGCGTACCTGCTGCGCACTCATTTGGGTTCTCCACCGACTCCGACAGTATACCCTGCACTACGAGATCCTGTTAGTGTCCGAGAATGATCCACTCAAGTATCTCTTCGACAAGCCAACACTGATGGGGAGAGTATCAAAGTGGCAATTGCAGCTCGCCGAATTCGACATTCGACTCCACTCCACGAAGTCAGTCAAGGGGAGAACAATCGCTGATCACATCGCTGAATATCCTGGAACGGATGATTCATCTTTGGAAATCGGACTACCAGATGAGAACATCTTGCTCATGGAACAAGAACCAAGGTGGAAGATGTACTTCGACGGTGCAGTTAATTCCTCAGGATCGGGAATAGGAGCTGTGGTGATCTCTCCAGATGAACAATATTACCCAACGGCCGCCAAAGTCACCTTTCCTTGCACGAACAACATAGCTGAATATGAAGCGTGCATCCTCGGCCTACTTCGTGCACTCGACATGCGGGTTAAGCTCCTCGACGTTCATGGAGATTCGGCACTCATCATCTCCCAAACAAATGGAGCATGGCGCACTCGAGACCCGAAGCTCATTCCATATCAGGATTATCTACAAACACTGATTAGATAATTTACTGATATTGAATTTAATTATCTCCCGCGAACTGATAATCGATTTGCTGATGCTCTTGCAGTGCTCGCCTCAATGATTCCGTTGGCTGGAGAAATGGACATTGAACCCTTGCGCATCAATATTGCTGATGATCCAAGCTGCATGCATATTGAGCAGAGTAAGCCCGAGGATTCCCTGCCTTGGTTCACGGACATCAAGAATCATTTACAATCAGGAGGATTTCCCCAGAATAGCACGGGGAAAGAACGCAAGTTCATCCGGAGGATAACAAGAAGTTATTTTCTAGACGGTGATACCTTGTACAAAAAATCCTTCACGACGGCTCTCATGCGATGCGTCACCAAGCAAGAAGCTGAAGCCCTCATCGTCGAAGTCCATGAAGGAGTTTGCGGACCGCACATGAACGGATACGCTCTCGCCCAGAAAATCATGCGACAGGGGTATTATTGGCTCACAATGGAAGCCGATTGTATCAAATATGTCAAAGCATGTCACAAGTGTCAGATTTACAGCGACAAGGTACATGTGCCTCCAACAAGACTTTACCCGCTATTTGAACCATGGCCGTTCTCAATGTGGGGCATGGATGTGATCGGGCCCATCAATCCCAAGGCATCCAACGGACATCGATTTTTACTGGTCGCAATTGATTACTTCACCAAGTGGATTGAAGCACAATCCTTCAAAGAAGTCACAGCAAACAACGTTGTGCGCTTCATGAGGGCGAACATCATCGCCAGATATGGAGTTCCAGAGCTATTGGTCACAGACAATGGTTCAAACTTCAACAGCAAACTAATGCAATCCCTATGCACGGAATTTCGAATCAAGCACCTCAACTCTTCACCGTACCGTCCACAAATGAACGGTGCAGTCGAAGCTGCCAACAAAAACATGAAGAAGATTCTTCAGAAGACAGCAGTTACCTATCGCGATTGGCACGAGAAGCTCCCTTTCGCGTTACTCGCCTATAGAACAACGATGCGCACTTCGACTGGGGCAACTCCCTTCGAGCTCGTCTACGGCACTCAAGCAGTCATTCCAGCAGAGGTCAAATTGCCAACTCTCAGGATATCATCCCAAAGCAACATGACAGGAGAAGAGAAGGCCAATCATCAAATCGCCCACCTCGACTTCATTGATGAGAAACGACTTGCCGCAGCTCACCATATGCAATGCTACCAACAACGCATGTCTAGAGCATTCAACAAAAAGGTCAAGCCAATCAGGTACAGACCAGGTGACCTCGTTCTTAAAAGAATCCTACCGAATGTCAGGGATCCATGAGGAAAATTTGCTCCAAACTACGAAGGACCGTTCGTCGTCAAACACGCCTTCTCGGGAGGAGCAACCATCTTAGCAAGAATGGATGGAGGAGAACTGCCACAAGCAATTAATGCAGATGCTCTCCGACGCTATTACACCTGAATGGTATCCGGATCTCAAGTCAGACTTTTGAGATGATATCTGTCAGCTGAATTCTTTTTCACCTCGAAGAGTCATTCAGGATGAAGAACACTGACATCAGGGATAAGGGAGAAATACATGATCATACTTCTCCTCATTCAAGTTAAGCGAAATTACATGAACACATTTCGTTTACGTCCTTTGTCTCGTGGGCAGGTACAAGAGCTCCTCACACGAATGGTACATAACTCCTACGACAATGGCGAGGGTGGTAGGGCGGCAAAGCTTCGAGCCAAAGTCTTGTAGCAATTTCGTCAGACCTTCGATTCCATCGGACGAAGATGCATTGATGAAATCACACAAAAAAGGGAAGTATCAAAACTCTACTTTGCCTTTCATACAAATTACGTGAACAAATTTCATTCTTAGTTTGAAGGAAAACAAGTTACATGAGCTCACTTGTTGTCTGTCCTTTGCTTAACATAGGTACATGAACACCCTATCTTATAGACAAAGGCGCGGGCGGTTGGGCGGAAAATTTCGAACCAAAGCTTCGAGATTGCCTTTGTCGTTATCATGAATAACCATGCCAAAAGGGAGTATCATTTACATTACTCTCTAACAAAATTTTTATCATTCCTCAGATGAAGTCAGAACGACCATTGAGATGGGCATGTCCATCTCAACTCCCCAGCGGATATTTTACTTCATCTCCTCAATTGAGAGTCAAAATACATGAATTAACTTCGTCTCCGTCCGTTGTCAACTGTGCAGGCACATGGATATCCGTACAGTATGGTACCAATTCCTAGGCAACGGCGTGGGTGGTCGGGTGGAAGCCGTTCCGAGTTCAGTCTAAAAAACAAAAAGAGACATAGAGCGCAAGAGTGCACAATAGCACCATAGAGGTTTGAGTATCTAAACCTGTTCATTTCTTAAGCATTTGTGTGCCCAATTGCATGTAATTTGAAATTTTTGATAATAAGAATGTTTCTGGGCGAGAGTGGATAAGGCGAACCTATTCCTAAACACTTACCCAGAGTGATGAGCGTAAACACTGTGAAGATTCATACACGAGCGTCCAGATGGATGACGAATCCTTTGACAAAAGATGCTCTAAACCGGGATGAGATCGAGCATTTCTTCTCTACCCCCAAACACAGAACATCAACCATTGCTAGCCCTTTCGAGCCAAAGTTGAAGTTTTCACATACACCATACCTAACAAGTTTAAGGACCGCCTCACATCGAGGTTAAAAGGGAGGTCTTGTAGCTAAAACCCGGAAGCAACGGATCGCAGATGCTACACTTCCTTAAAATTCAAGCGAAGAAGCATCATCGACAGTAAAGCCTACCAGTTGAGTCGTTCCCAAGGACCGAACTTCTCAAAGAGCTTCTCAGGAATACAAATTGTCAGAAAACAAAGCGGGGCAAGTCCCTGTAAGGAAAAAAATAGTCAGCGCAAAGACCAAAGTTTTTAAAAGAAAGCGCAAAGTGAAAATCAAAAGAGCAAAAATAAAGCACCGGGACCGACATTGGCGGTTGCAAAAGCATAGGTGCTATCTTTCAAACAAGTCAAAGATGAAATTTTTCCCAAAGTGGAGTGTCCATACTTACCAGTAAACCAATTACTCATTCCCCAACGGAACACATCAACTGGTGAGCTGTCTAAAAGATGGAGAATTTGCTTGGATGGTGGACCCTCTACGATCCAATAGCTTCCGATGAGGCCTTTAGTCTCCTTCTTTCAAACAACTGATTTAAACTCCCATTTTAAAGGCCTTATGCCAGAACCTACATTACGACCCGAGCAAATACTCCTTCGACTGGTACATGAGCATCCAGGTCAAAGTAATTCTGAAATCCAACTGAAGTGGCTATCAGAAATGAGAGTGAAACACGAGAGGAATCAACAAGCCTTCTCTTCTCTCGCTTGGAGACATACTCTTAAAAAGAAAATAAAACGAAACATAATGTGCATGTACATTTAGTTGTTTTGTTTTCATGATGACTAATGACCTTTTTGAAGAGCTTTTAGGGTGCATGTCTACCAAAGACGCTCTCGAAACATAATTTGAGGTATTTCTGATATCCTTGCGAGAAAATCTTTCCAGATTCCCTCACAAGGAGGGGCAAACTGTAATACCTCAAATTAACCTACGGGCGACAAACAATGGTTCCTAGCTTGTAATTAGCGCAACGTTCATTCCCCGAAATGGACAAAGCCCAATTACGACTCAAAGTCCAATAAAATGGCCAAGGCCCAATTCAACTTTTACAAAAAAAGAAGAAGCTGACGAAAGTAAAACCAAAAAGGGAGAATTGGCGAAGCCCAGCTGATCTGGTCCAGGCCCACCCGCCAAGGATTTGATAAAGACAGGCCAACCCTCTTAGCCAGCCTAACAGCCTGCCTGTCCGCCCAGGCCCATCCGCCAAGAGTCCGACAGCCCGACCCTCCTAGCAAACCCAGCAGTCCACACTTGCACAGCCCGGCGCCAAGGCCTTCGAGATTGGGAGAGCCCAGTCCAACACCTCTGACTGGAAGACGATGGTGCCCCCCCGCCCCCTCACTACAGCCTGCAACAGTAGCACAGTCTCTGTGACAACACCAGCGACAGTCAGCAGGCACATCAAGGGAAAAGCGACGACGGATAAGAGACGCACACAAGGCTAAGTTGGGGGAAGCTGCCGCCGGAACAGCCAATCCCATGCGTCGACGGACAGCGAGCCAGCCCCGCGTATGACAGAGGCCAACTGCACGCAGTCCCACTTGTGACATAGACCACAGGGCAGTCTCCCCCTTTCTCCTAGCATAGGCCGGCCGATGTGGCTCAGCACACCCTCCCACTTGCACAGGACGAAAAAAAGAAGAGGAGGGAAGGAAGAAGCGATGGACAACCAGGATGGAGGCAGAGATGACGCCCTTCTTCTCGCCTTGGGGGCGCCCAGAGCTGCTCTGCTCTCAGACTCCTTAGCCCATAGGCGATCATGATTTCACCCCCCCTGGTATGAGGGCGGATTCAGATAAGGACCCCAAAAAAGGCCTCCGAAAAGAAACGGAGGACGGAAGGATAAAAAAAAGGGGGGGCTTCTTCTTCATTCTTTCGGAACGCCTCTTCGGGGAATTCTCCCCGGAACGAAGAGAGGACTTCAGCAGCCATCCCACCACCATTGGCCGTTCCTTCACCAAGGTAAGAAGAACAAAGCGCCCGCGGAACCCCCCCTTCTCCAGCCAACCCGAACAGGGAGGATCGTCCTACTTCCGGCGAGGATGTCTCCAAGTGCCAGGACTTACGCTGTCTTTGATCATCCCGAATCCCAGGAGTCACGAGACAACAACGAGACCCCAAGGTGGCCTCCTTCCTCTATCCTCAGCTTTGATAGTTTGAACTTCTTGTTCTTTTAGAGCTTCCCTCTTCTTCAGGACCATCAGCCGTTCCAGGCACCACCTTGTTACTGAAGCTGCGTCGACAACAATGACGCCCTCCCAATGTCTCCCAATCCAACAGAGCTGCTCCCTCGACGTCCTGTGTCTAACAACAGTGGCCTTTCTTCCCCTAGATGATGCTCTTCCAGCGGAGACGTCTTCAAGCTCGATAGCCGACACTCCATCCTCTCGACATCCCGAGAACCTACAGTAGCCGACCAACTGCAATGGCACCAAGGCAACAGGCGCCCTCTTGTCGCCCAGCCTTCAGCGACGCTCCGAGAGACGGCAGCGGACCCCTGTCCCTTCTTGCATTCCTTCCCTTAAACCTCGCTGCAGAAGCCCCTACTTCGGCAATCAACTCCTCGATGGCTCATGTCCACAGACCCATCTACGACGGAACCTCCCTCCCCGGCGACTTTCAGGATTGGCGACCGGCGGCTGTTCTCCTTCCTTCCCGGCGACCCCTCCTCCTTGGCATCCTCGGATTCCAGCTCAGCCCCCACTTCCCCGGGCGAATCCGCAGCAAATCGAGGCAGCCACGACCAGCAGGGGGCTCAAATCTTCAGCAGACCCGGGGCGGACGCGCGCGTCTTCCACGCCCAGCAACCCCGTGACAGCCGCGTTCCTTCGGCGACCCACGGCTCAGAGGCAGCTCCCGGCGTCGGCTCGGCAACCCGCAGTCTCTTCTCCGACCGTCCCTGCCTCAGATCCGAAGCTCCTAGTCTCACGGTGACGAGCCCACCTCTCCTCGCCATCTCCGCACTCGAACCCCTGGCGCAGCAAAACCCACGCCAGATCGTCCTTCTCCTCCTCCAAGTCCGCAGGGCAACCTCTCCCTTGGTGTCTCCAGCCCTCATGGTGGCAACTCTACCTTCCCCGGCGCTCGCAGATCTCGCGGAGGCGGACCCATTTCCAGGCTCCCCAAGCCCGAGCAGCAACGGCAGCCCCACTTCCTCCGGCGAACCCAAACCCGTCACGGCAGACCCACTCCCCAGGCGTCTCCAGAGCTGGCAACGATCAGGCCAATCCTTCCCGGCGTCTTCGGAATCGGGCACAGTGAACCCACTCTCTCAGCAGCTCCGAGGATCTTCCTCTCCGGGGTCATCTTCAGCGGAGGAGCAGCCGAGCCTTCGTCGCGTGGGAGCAACTCCATCGTTCCATTCCAATTTCTTCGCGGTCGAGCTATGGGAGGAGGATGGAACTTCCAAGACAGGAGAAGCTTCGTGAGAATCGTTCTCCCTCCTCCTGTCCAGAAAAGAAATTTCTCGAGTATCATCGACCACTTACACCAAGCGCATATCTCCGATCAAAACGCAACTTCGGAGGATCAAATTCAAAACTCCGAAGATTAACTCGAAGGCGCGTGTATTAAACCGCGTGGTTCTACCCCGGTCTAAAAACCGTGGGCTCGAAGACAAAGCGGCCCCAACCGTCATTTCAGGTACAAAGGGGAAGTGCGGGCTTCCCCGAATTTTACTTTCAATCCACTTGTAACGGGTTGCGAGCCCAAGTGCATAGGCCCGCAATCACCGCCCCTTCCCCGCCCTTTTGATCTAAATAATTGTTTGTGGATGCGTGCGTGCCTAGGCCTTATGTTTTATGTCGTATGTTTGGTGTTAATCAAACAAACCTAAATTCGGGTCCAACGCCTGTTAAAACGTCGATAAGAGTCCGGCCCACTCCCGGATCGGGCCCAACACCCGTCAATCAAAAGTAACTTTTTTTTTTGACAAATCGCCACCCTTTTCGCATGTGGTAGGATATTAAGGTTAGTAAATAGGAATCCCCGAACCCGAACTCTGATTTTCCGACTTAAATTATGTTTTTTTTAATCTAAGTCGGTGGCGACTCCGAACTGTTTTCCAAAGCTAAAACAAACCCCCACTACACACATTTTCGGAGCCATTTAGGATGAGGTGACAGCAAACCGAGCCGCTCCCTAGATCCTCCCAGAAAATCCCAAGCGAGGTCTTAACGCAGCCTTTCGCTCGCCACCTTCAGGGGACTGGTGACGGTTGGCGAAACGCCCCGCAGATCCGCTCGGGAAACAAGGGAAGGCCTAACCCCGGGTCCCCTTTCCGCAGCGTCCGGCGTTCGAGCCGGAACGTCGGCCGGACTGGGCCTCGGGGGGAGCGGGCCCGGATCCTCGGGTAGCCCGAACCGCCAACGCGCGTGCTAGGCCGGAGGGCGCGCGTACACACACAAAATTTCCTTTCTTCTTCCTCGTGTTTCTTCTTTTTTCTCCCTTCTTCCTTCCTCTGCTTCTTCCTCACCTTCAATAGCTCAGACCTGGGTTTTCCAGCTGAGACAGACAGCACGCCTCCGTTCTTCAGGAA
>CM042881.1:20098823-20211832 GCA_023653495.1 Melastoma candidum
GAGGGTATTTCCTCGGGCTTTGTGTTTTTCTCCGTTTTCCATCCCTTTCCACGGCATATAAACACAGCAATAATGAAAGGGCAACGGCCTCCCTTGCAATATACCCAAGTTTTGTTTTTCAGAACTAAATGTAATCACTGACTTCGAAATTTGGGGAGACAGTGTTCATGTCTTCGACCCGTATTGGGTCGTCAATGCCCCCAACAACAGTCATGTGGCTTTCTTCCCCTTTGGATTGGATTCTGGGAGTTTCATCGGCATGAACTACGGCATGACGGAAATTGACATTGTCTTGTCAATGATGGCGAGGCCATACCTTTTACTATCTCTCGGGCGTAGGAACCTATCGATCTAGCGGCCCATTCGGCACTTGTCATCTTCCACGGGACCAACGGCTTGATCTTCCGTCATAGCCAAAACAATTCAACATTAACGGGTCGGACCACAACATCACCAACCACTAACCAGGAATGCAAGGATGGATCATCGTCAGACAAGCTTAACGAAATCAACATTTGAGCCAACAAATCATTGACTCGCAGTTGCTTGAGTTCCCTAATTTATTTTTACTAGGAAGAAAACCATGAAATCATATGTTCGAGACTCTCCTGAGTTCGGACATTTTATGAATACAGGTACACATGTCTGAACAGTAAAACGACGTGTAGAAAAAAAGCGAGCACATGTCTGAGCAAAATCGTCGTCATACTTGTAAAGTTGTCAATGTCGGCGATTACATGTCCGAACTCACGGGTGTTCCGGAGACGGGATTTTAGCCATGACCCATTAAATGCGGTACCCACGTCCTCGGGACTGCGAGTGTTAGAGCGTAAGACCTGATCCGCTCAGCATCTCCGTGGTGTTGCAATCAAGTCGTTCAGCCATCTTGGGGCTTAACAAATTCCTCCAGTTCCAAACCTCACCCTTCCAGAAGAAAGCCTTGTTCTCCTCCCCGGAACGTAGTTTTCCATTCATATTGACCTCTAGCTTGCTCAGGCTCTTGAAGTTGTACATCCTTGTTATCTCGTTAGTCACCTCATCGTCTTCGATAGGACAGCCAATAAACTCAGCCAGCCTCTTTGTGGACTCAGCGGATCTTTCCTTCACGTCCTCATACTTGAGGAACAAAACTCTCTCTGGCATGTCTGTGCTAGCCTTCCAGTACCCCAACAGGTGGTCCCAATAAGGCCCGAAGACATTCACACCCCGACTGAATTTGTCGGATACTAAATCCAGAACGTTCTCGCCTCTCTTTCTTCTTAGTGAAGTGCCACAATGAGACGAAAGTGTCCTTAACACTGCGACAGTGGTAAACGATCTTGCACTTGGAGTCCCTGATACTCTTGGGAGGAGACTGTAAGGGATGTGAGTGGCAAAAATCCTCGGAGAAGGAAATGATGACAAATCTGGACTCTCATTGTCGCTATACAAGTCCAACTCCAAGTAGGGCACCAGGTCGTGCGCATTTGTCGTGAGCAACGGGCTAGGATTTCGTGAGGAGCCTTCTCTCGTGTAGTGGCAGGCATGGTGGGTCAATGTGAATAGGATAGCCTGATGCCAGGTGATGCCAGATTTTGGCATTGTGGCTAGGATGACATCGTCGTTGCGGGCATGGAAGTTGTTCCGGCTGGAGAGGCCTCCATTCTAAAAAGTCGGAAGCCTTTAAAATCGAGGATTTGAGAATTTTTTTTTATGATTTGTTGATTTGACAATAACTTTGAATTTAAAAATATAACAAATTAATAATTAATTTTATTTTTTATTGTTTTGTAAGGGTAATTATTATTTTTGTCTTTTAGAAGCACCTTTATACTGTTTAGTAGAAGTATGTACGAAGCACATAAATACATTTTCATAAAAAAACCATATATTTTGTTAATTTATTACGTAAATGTTTCGTAATTCATAAACAATTTTACCGAGGAATTCCATATATTTATACATAAGAGTTTATACATTTTTCGAACCCATTACCTAAATATTTCATACATTGTCACTGTCGTGAAAGTTCATACATATCTACACCTCTACATTTTTATGATGAAACAATGTCTTCGCAGACCACAATGTTGACACGTTTATCATGTTTTTAAACTTAAAAGGTTTAGGCAATTCAAAAAGTTATACAAATTCCTTTTTTTAGAAGCACAATTTTACGAGATTACTAAAAAAAAGAAAAGTAACGAGGAGGTCTTATTAATTCATACAACGAAAGTCGATGACCGGAAACAACCTGAAACACCCACCAGGAATGGACGTATGGATCACCGTAAGACAAACTTTGACAAAAATAAACATTCGAGCCAACGAGACTTTGATTCGCACTTGCTTGAGTCCCCCCCCTCCCCGGAAGCGGCTAACGGTACGTGCACGTGAGACTTACGTAGTTTACTAATTAATACTAAAATTAGTAGTAAATTTTACTAAAAGTTGACCGTTACTACTCAAGTCAACGCAAAAGTAGTACAAAAAGTAGTTAATTTTACTACTTTTTGGTCTTTTTTTAGTAAAGTCAACGAAAATGTAGTAGAAAATGTCGTAAATTTTACTACTTATGAACTGGTCACCGCAGTGCAATTTTACTACTTTTACGCTGACTTTACTAAAACCTCATTTTTAGTAAAGTCAACGGAGAAGTAGTAAAAAAAGTAGTAAAATTTACTACATTTTTTACTACATTTGCGTTGACTTTACTAAGAAAACCACACTTTTAGTAAAGTCAGCGGAGATATAGTAAAAAAAGTAGTAAATTTTACTACTTTTTTTACTACTTCTCCGTTGACTTTACTAAATTTGTCCTTTTTAGTAAAGTCAGCGTAAAAGTAATATAAAAAGTAGTAAAATTTACTACTTTTAACTGTACAAATTATGTCGATAAGTAGTAATTGTTTACTATTTTCGTTGTGATTTTTAGTAAAATTGTGTTTGAGTTGGTAAAATTGGTAGTAAATAGGTAGGGTTTGTCGTAAATGTTTACTACTTTAAGCATGTTTTTACTAAAATAAGTAGTAAACTGTTACTATTTTGTAGGCGTTGACTAAGAAATTTTACTACTTTGAACAGTGTTTCGGAACCTAACTCCGAACCTAATTAGTCTAAATTTTGATGTGAAATGACTATTTTACCCCAGTTACTAGTGTTATTACTACTTTACTGAAAATATTAGTAAATGTGTTCGTAAATATTACCGCATCTTAACTTTTTTATTAATTTTATTAGTAATATTGCAGTGTAGTTTGGTAATCTTTACTAAGTTTGACCCAAAGCTACCCATTTAGAGCTGGCTGCATCACAGCGTCTGTAGTTGGAGTAGGAGTTGTTACAGCAGGACGAGCTGCCGGACCACCTGGTGGACGATTCGTTGCTCCTGGAGGCAGACTTCCTGCAAGATCTTCGGCTGCAGGTGGAGCGTCCAAGATCTTCGGCTGCAGGTGGACATCCTCCCTCCTCTTCGGCTGCAGGTGGAGCGTCCAAGATCTTCGGCTGCAGGTGGACATCCTCCCTCCTTTTCGGCTGCAGGTGGATTGTGAGGAGTGTGAGGAGTGTCAGTTTGATCTTATTCGGGTGCAGGTGCAGGTCGAGTGAAGGGCTGATATTCGTTTGCTGCAGCTGGTCCTTCACCTTCTTCCTGTTAATCTGCAGGTGGAGTCCAGGCTTTCCCTGTCGGTGGCCTTAAGAAATGGAAAGTGTACTGAATGAAGATCGGCCCAGATTTGGTGAAGACATGCTTCCTCCCTTATTGTTGCTAATTTGGTTCACATTTGTAAGATGTAGAATCATATTTGTGAAGTTGGTAAGCTGGACAGAAGTTGGAAATGGAGAAAACAAATAGTAGCGTTGATGTTATGGTTCGACGAGAAGTCGAAATAAGTGTTTACCAACACCATTTTCCAAATATATTGATAACATAGTGTTTTGCTTAATGTCAATGTAGGTGACCGGGATGTGCAGCGCTTCTTCAATATAGTCACTGATATGAATGAAGAACAGATTTTGAATATGTCATTTACCACTGCCGAAGAAGTTGAAGAGTTCATTAAAATGTATGCGAGTGTTCATGGGTTTTCAGTTAGGAGAAGAGATCGGCAAAAAATAAGAAACAGTGATTGTGCCATGAGAAAGTGGGTCTGTTCAAGGGAAGGCGAGTGTTCTGATCCAACTGTGTTGATGGCCAGAAGTCGGGTTTGAGCATCTGTGAAGAGAGGTTGCAACTGTTTCTTCAAAGCGAGGGTGGAGGTTAATGGACAATGGAACTTCGTTGCAGTACAGTTGGAACACAATCATGAGATGGTAAGTGAAAGTTTGTCCTATTTCATGCGAGAAAGGCGACAAATTTCGGACGAAGATATCACTTTTATCCGTCGAATGCTTGACGTTGGATTTAGACAGTGTGATATTATGCGACTAGTTGTACACGCATCTGGAGGACACTCACCTGCCGGTTTTTTAATGAAGGACCTGAATAACCGGAAGCTTAAGGAAGAGTATGCTGGGGTCGTTAGTCGTTGTGATTCCGTCGTTGCATATCTCCTGTCTAGGAGGAATAGTGACACTGGTATGGCCTTTGAAACATTTGTGGAAAATAATGAAGTGAGTCACATATATTGGGTAGACAGTACCTCAATCACTGATTATGAGGCATTCAGCGATGTCGTAGCACTAGATTCCACGTTCAAGACAAACAAGTATGGAATGCAAATGGTGATTATCGTCGGTGTCAATCATCATCATCAAACTACTATCTTTGGGTCTGCGTTGATGAGTAATGAAACTATTGCTGACTACACTTGGCTCCTGCGGACTCATACACAGATCATGGGCGGCAAACATCCGCTTAGCGAGGTCACAGACGCCGACAAAGCGATGATTGCATCTGTGAGAGAAGTATGGTCAATGTCAAGGCATAGGTTATGTCTTTGGCATTTTAGTCAGAACATAAACTGTCGTGTACAGGATCCTACCTTACGAGCTCGTATTTCGTTATTCATGTATAACAGTAGACCAAGTGAAGAAGTCGAACAGGAGTGGTATGCTTTAATGACCCATACAGGGTCCATATCTGTTAGATGGCTACAACAGATATATGCATGCCCGCATATGTGGTGGCAGACATATCTTCAGGGTCATTTTTGGGCAGAGCTTAGAAGTACTCAACGCTGCGAACGAATGCACAGATATATGAAGGGATATGTAAACAGCAAACATAGACTGCATGATTTCGTAAATAATTTGGAGCGTGCTGTAGCTGATCTACGTCACAAGGAGTACGAGGAGGATTTTAAGTCATTGCATAAGGAGATAAGGCCAATTACGATGTTGCGCAGACTTGAGGAGGATGCTAGTCGACTGTACACCATGAGTTCTTTTCGTAAAGTTCAGTCCGAAATCATGAAGGAGTCGCGAGTTTACGTGGAACAGAGAGTTGATGGGAATATTGCGAGGATATACACTCTTTCGTGTTATGACGGTGAACATGGGTGCATACAAGTGTCATCAGCCAAGGCACTTGTCGAATTCAGCTGCAGCTGCTTACATTTTGAGACATTTGGTTTTCCATGTGCCCACCTATTCCATGTAGCCAAAGTTGAAGGTTTCTTGTCAATACCGAAGCATCTGGTAAACAAAAGGTAGACAAAGGCAGCAAAGAGCAATACTTATGAATGTCTCTCTAATCGTGAATACGGGGTTGATCGAGCTGATCTACGGCAGGGTATTCTAATGGCCGCATGCAGACGTATGTGTTATTTGGCATCCCGATCTGACAACGCATCTCGGAAGCTCCAGAAAAGCATTCAATCATTGACGTTGGAGTTGGAGAAGAGTAGTGTCGAAGATGAAGGTGGAAGAAAGTTCCATGATCAAGTCACGTTTAATTTGTCTGGTGAGATTCGTCGCGAGTTCGTCATTCATGGAAGCAAGGAAGATTTTGGTATAGGCCCATCTCAACGACAGTCTAATCGTCCGATCAATGCGGACAATGAAGGTAACATATGTACTAATTCTTCTTCTGATTCAGAAGGTAATGTCGTCTATGAAGATAACTCAGTGTATGGACAGGAAAATATGTACACTTAATTATAAATTTTCGGCAGCATTTCGGCAGAAACTGGACTATACATCCGCCTGTACATTCCGTGTTGCATTATCCCCTATCTGCTATTGGGTTCTATTACAGTACATGACCTTACAGAGTCTGCCAAAAAGGAACCACAACAGTCCAGCAAAACGTCAAGCAACATCTGGGGAAGATGTTGTGGCTGCACACCACGCAAAAATTGCGTCACCTGTTCAGGAAATGCATTATGGACACCGAGGTTGCTAAACAACTGCAGGAATCCATGTTGATGCAGCACTGCTCTCCGGGGGTTTGATCTTTTTGTTGACATCATCCTTAACTTTCTGCTGAATTCTTTTCCTGACGTCATTCCCAATCCATTTTATCATGCTTACAACCAGCCTCAACCTATCGGCAACTCCTACAACCTAATTCACAATGTTGAATGGCTGTCAGCAACAGGTTCGTAACGGGGCAATGGTTACTCCGTGAATGGAGAACGGCTTAGACAGTATTGCATTGAAAAAAATGGCCATACCACTTCGTCAGCACCTTTCGGGGGTTCAGCCAAAGTCATGAATTTCATGACATATATTCCACAGTCGTTTCTATACGATACAAATTCATAGGATGTTTACCAATTGCCGGCAATGAATAAGTTCAACAAGAATGTAATGAAAGTTGAGGGACGTACTCATTTCCGGCAGCCATCTGGTCTGGCACGTTCGTTGGATAAGTTATTTTTCAGTTGCAAATGTCTGGTACTTGATACCCTTTAACCTTAGATTTTACCTTATTCTCATCCAACACGATACTCAACAGCTTCAACACACGATGATGAAGGTCACCTCTTCCTTCGATGTTGGACAATTTGTTATGGATTGTGTCCATAATGATGACTTCCTGTATCCTGAATGAAATTATCTGTAATGCCCAATGTGATTCAGATAGGCAAACCGGAATAATGATCTGCATAGAAGAATATCAAAAGTCCAGTAAAGCCATTACAAGACATCCATGTAAAAAGTTGGAACATATTACTACCTTTTCATATGCAGATGTAGTAAATTGTAGGTATGCTTACCAATTGCACTTCATGGTTTTTGCCAATGTGATTCTTGAAGTGCGCATACAAGGAAGCGACATTTCCTTTGCTTATGACGGGCATTTTCGCGGCACTATACTGATAGGCTGCAAGATTCTGTGATGGCGTTCTCGGTTAGTATCCTGTACATCACATGTACCATGGGAAAACCTTTGTAATCACTTACCCCTAACCAAGTGGGGAGGTACCAAATCCTTTTCTTTTCAGGATCCACTCTACTCTGTAGCATAATGGCATGGAAATCTATAACCTGCATCATATAAATGTTACTCATATACAAGTCAGGCTTACGTGTCAATAATGAAAGCAACTAATATATTATGCAATCTTACATACTACATATCCATCTGTTTGGTAAAAGAGAAAGCATGGCCTGCCTATTAAGGTGAGCGGAATCCGTCATACATAGACATTCGCTGCATCATATAAACCAGTGTAGCCATTTGAACAAAGTAAAATAATATCCCAATACATAAAGACCGAGGACAGTGACACAAACCTATTATCGTGGTCCTCATTCCAAGCATACTCAATGATATTCCATTGAGCTTCTGTAAAGTTTTTCAGCACACTTACTGGCAAATCCACTGGGAATAATTTTTGTAGTGCCTAAGAATGAAAAATTACAACCATGGATTAACACTGTAATCCTGGCTTTGTTCAATGCTGCTTCATGGTATGATTCCATGCTGGCAAGTTCTTATACCTCAGGGATAGCTGTCTGAGCACGCTTCCTGGCCCTTGTAACCGGCTTTGGGGGGACAAACGGGGACCTCTTGAACGCCGACGATTTCCGCTCAGCCGTACGTCGTGTGGTGTTTCTGAAGACGACAGCTGTGGTGGATGATCCACTTTCCTGTCGTGAGTACGATAATGTAACTCAATTTGCATTCACTGCTGCAGCCATTTACACAATGCAATGTAATGATACTTCACCTTTAAATGAACTTCAGCCTCCTCGCCAATCCTCTTCGCCTCTTCCATGTCTTGAACAACATCCGGATCAGCATCTATGGGATCCCCTGTCTTAACATCTTCCTTATATATGGGAACATCTTCCTCTTCTGGCTGAGATGCTTTTGCTGTCTTAACATCTTCGTTATATGTAGGAACATCTACCCCTGTGTTAACATCTTCATCAACCATCTTTTCCTTTCCTTTATTCCCAAACAGGAAATACTTCTGACCTTCCTCAGATGGTGTCAAGCCGAGGTCAGATAGAGTGTCAACTTTCTCATTAACAGCCTCCGAAGTACCAAAGAATCCGCATAGTTTATTGAGACCTCGAGCAAGTTGTAACGCACGAGGGTCGGAATAATCGTCTGAACCTTCGGGCAATTTATCTTCTATCTGAGGAGGATGGACCAGCACCAAGCTTCTCTCCGAAATCATAGTTGACCCAACCTCAACTTTAGGTACATTGAAGGCCGTGTCCCGTTCACGTGGGTGAGTATGTGGAGATTGTACCTGCTCGACATTGTCATCAGCATTTGGTGGTGCGACTCCTTCAGGCTCTTCTTCCTGCCCTCCATCATGTCCAGCTGTGGTCTTTTGATTCACAGGTTCGCCTGCTCGCCCTCTTTGTCTTCTAACTTCAGCGAGAATGTAATTCAGCTTCCGGATGATGTGCTCATTACTGGCATGGAGTCTCATAACAGAAAGTTCCACGGTCTGGTAATGAAGTCAAACATACAACGCCAATGTTAAAATTAAACTTACAAATCCAAATTATAAACAAACGGACGGAACTAAGCTTACCTTCAGACGACGCATAACAATTGCCATCTTGCCAAAGTCGCTCGCAGGACCAACTTCTTCCTCTGGATTAGTTTCGATATCACTTTCTTCCTGTTAATTACATTTTGACACAATTTCTCATCGTATAGTAATAAATACACAAGTACATGCATTACAAGGTGGACAAAACTTACAAGATCGACAACTTCAGCATAGGCAACTATGAAAATGGCTTTTAGCCGCTCATCATCCCAATCTCGACACCGAGGCATTGTCCTACTGGTGTTTCTTGAGCTGCTGTCCTCAACAGACTTTTTGCAAGCATAAAACAACTGGATGTAATAACAAAACCAAACATTAACAATGTTTTGTACAGAGTAAACACTTTACTCTAAACTCAATAAATAAGCTAAACAAACACTTCACTATAAGTTCTCACCAGCAGTAGATGAACGCAACCTCCTATATACTTTCCCTGATGACTTTTGAATGCCCTCACTTGACTAACAAGATTATCAAGCACGTGAGTGACCCAGTCAAACTTACAAATTGCCGCGACATCCCGTGTGGCTAGTAGGTACTCCTTGTCAATATCGAAGGCAGTTGTCGGGCACAGTTAGCATCCTAGTTTGAAAAGTACGACCTCCGCCTTCCAAAGGTCATCGGGAAAATCTCTTCCCATCATTGTACTTTCAACGGACTTCGGAGATATCTTCCCTCTCTTCAGGTGAAGTTTAAGTTCATCCCGAACGGTCTCCATGTGACCACTAAATGGGACACCGACTTTCGTAGCAGGTAAGCCAATCAGGGCCTCAACATCAGCAGACTGCATTCGGTGTTCCACACCGTCAATTACCATTACCCTCTTAACGGGGTCGAACAACTTAAGACAACACTTCAACGCCTTGTCATGAACTTGCCTACTTGCCAAATGCAATAGCCCATGAAATCCTAAGTCAGAAAGGGCTGCCCGCTTCGCATCATTAAATGTATTCAGGACAGAAAACAACTTCCGCGGACTACACCTTGTATAAAGGTACTCATGAGTAAACACACGAAGACTACCTCAATACTAGAATCATAATGACTCACAACAATGATGGTTCAACATTTACCTTGTCTTTACGCAGCCACTTCGCCTTCTCCTTTTTAGAAGAAGCAGAAGCAGGTGTGTTGCCTGCGTTAGGAGCTTCTTGAGGGTGATCACCGAATGCCTCGGGTGAATTTTCTCCTGGCAATTCTGCAAATTCTTCTTCCATATCTGCACTTTCGAAGAAATAACTAAAAAGGAAATCAACTAAAGATCACAAACCGAATCAACGGAAACCATATCAAACCGAATCAACTTCACATTACACCCCACTCAAACCAAACAGAATTCAAACCGAACCCCAAATAACCCACGAAACCCACTCCATCACCCAGTCCATCACCCAGTACATCACCCAGTCACACCAAATCACCCACGAAACCACGGAACCGAACACCCACTCCATCACCCAGTCCCACTCGAACCGAACACCCACTCCATCACCCAGTCCCACTCGAACCACTATCAAGCCGAAACCCAAATCTGTCACGAAACCACCCACGACTACACACCCTCACTGTAACACTCGACCGACTCAACTAAACCAATAACGAAACCACAATGCAGAAAAAAACCCAACTTACCGCGTCGGACGACCACCTAATGTCCTACCCATTCCAGCCCTAAACCATAATGGCAGAAGAAAATGGTCGAGAAAGGGAGAGGATGACCACCTGATGTCCTTGTCGTCCAAACCAGGAGACCCGCCTCGACTTCCACAGCAACGGCGAACCAAACGGACGGAATGGGTTCGGAGAGGAAAGGAAGACGATCGGCGGTGGGAAGGAGAATGTGTTCGAACGAAATGAAGGAATCATTCAGTAAAGTAGTAATAATACTAGTAACCGGGGTAAAATAGTCATTTCACATCAAAATTTAGAATAATTAGGTTCGGAGTTAGGTTCGGAAACACTGTTCAAAGTAGTAAAATTTCTTAGTCAACGCTTACAAAATAGTAACAGTTTACTACTTATTTTAGTAAAAACATGCTTAAAGTAGTAAACATTTACGACAAACCCTACCTATTTACTACCAATTTTACCAACTCAAACACAATTTTACTAAAAATCACAACGAAAGTAGTAAATAATTACTACTTATCGACATAATTTCTACTGTTAAAAGTAGTAAATTTTACTACTTTTTATACTACTTTTACGCTGACTTTACTAAAAAGGACAAATTTAGTAAAGTCAACGGAGAAGTAGTAAAAAAAGTAGTAAAATTTACTACTTTTTTTACTACTTCTCCGTTGACTTTACTAAAAATGAGGTTTTAGTAAAGTCAGCGTAAAAGTAGTAAAATTGCACTGCGGTGAACAGTTCATAAGTAGTAAAATTTACGACATTTTCTACTACATTTTCGTTGACTTTACTAAGAAAAGACCAAAAAGTAGTAAAATTAACTACTTTTTGTACTACTTTTGCGTTGACTTGAGTAGTAACGGTCAACTTTTAGTAAAATTTACTACTAATTTTAGTATTAATTAGTAAACTACGTAAGTCTCACGTGTACGTACCGTTAGCCGCTTCCCCCCCTCCCCCAAAATTTGTTTTACACCAGAACGAAATGGGGTACCTGCGACCGGCCTGCGAATTTTAGAGCGTGAGCCCGGATTCGCTTAGCTTCTCCTTGGTGATGCGATCTAGCATTTCGGCCATCTCCGGGCTCAACGGATTTATCCAGTCACCCACCTCCCCATTCCTAAAGAAGGTGTTGTTCTCCTCCCCAGATTTTAGCTTACCATTCTTATTGACCTCCAGCTGGCTCAGGCTTTCAAAACTGTACGTCCTCAGTATCTCTTCTCTCTTCTGCTGCGTCGTCCTCGTCCTCTTCGAACGGAAAGCTTATAGACTTAGCCACCCCCTTTAAGGTCTCGACCGGTCTCTACTTCATATCCTCGTACCTGAGGAACAACACTTTCTCCGGGTTTTCCAAGCTGGCCTTCCAATACCCCAAGACATGATCCCAGCAGGGCACAAACAGGCTTACCCCCCAACAAAACCTGTCGAATATCTCCTCGAGGGCATCACATTTCTCCTTTGGCTTCAGCTTGCTTGCAAAATGCCATGAGGACGAGAATGTGTCGTTCATGTTGCGACATATGTAAACGATCTTGCACTTGGAGTCCCTTATGCTGTCAGGGAGCAGGGGATAAGGGATGTGGGTGGAAAAAATCCTCGGGGAAGAGAAGGACGACTGGTCTCGATTTTCATTGTCAATGAATAATTTTAACTCCAGGAAAGGCACGATCGTGGGGCTTTGTCGTGAGCAACGGGTTGGGCAGTTCCAAGTTGTCCCCACCCATGTATCGGTGGGACAATGGAGGATAGCCTGAAGCCACGTGGTGCCTGATTTCGGCCAGGTGGCGAGAAGGACGTCGTCATCGCGGGCAAGTTTTTCCGGCAAGAGAGGACTCCATTCAATTGGGAAGCTGGGAACCAGAAGCCACAGTAGAGGTGGAGACGGGACGAGACCCAGGCCTTCTCGGACGGCAAGGTTGGGAGGAGGTCCCTGCATTCCTGGGTGATATTGTCTTCTTGAAGGTACTTGGGCAAGGGAAGAGTGGACAAAGATGATCCATTTGACGCCATATAAGAAAGAGTTGTGAATGTTAGCAGGTTCTTGAGTATAACTCATGCCTAATTATTTTAAAAAGTTTAATAACGTTTGTGTATAATCACGTGAATCCTCTAACAATATTCACATACATGTCCCAATTAGAATACTTTAAATTCTTTGTTAGTGCTACTCGTAAACTTTTATTTACAAAGCTTTCAAAGAATTTCTAGATTTCTTATTTCTTTTGATCGATTTTAATAATACAAGATTTTCAAAGTATGATTCTAACGTGGAATTCAATCCATATTCGGCCAATTTAATTTCAAATTTAGGATTTAACGCTCGAATTTTTTTTTGAATCCAGCGAATTCTTATTCTGAAATTTACATATTTTAAATTTAATATACTTCAGGAATTAAACAAATAATGTCTACGTCGACAAATTTTTGCCTGTGATCATCTAAGTTCTATACATGAAATTAATGTGCGTCTATACACAAGGACTAAGGCAACTGTGCAACATAGCCACCCAACGCAAAAAAATATTAATAATAAATCATAAACCACATTAAACCGATTACTATGAAATTTAATATTTTTATCCCACCGACATCCTGATTAATTTAGTACACTGAATTAATCGCTTTACTTTATTTTTGAAATATAGTAAATCTTAACTTAAATGATAAATATTCATCCATGACCGTGTATTTAAAATAACTAATATCTCAATCAAGAGGACATGATGTCAACTCTCTAATCCAAGATAACGATGAATCCTATATTGACTCAAATCTCATGCCTCGCTAGACGCCCAATAACAGTTTTACTACAATCAATTAAAGACTACTTTTAACGAATAAGATAAATGTCTCAAATCAACAAATCAGATAGACTTGTTTCACAAGAAAAGTGACCAATAAAACTTAACATGTGTTATTCTCTATAAACAGGTCGTGTCCACGTACCCATAAATTGGAGCACCCTCAAGTATAACTTGAATTTCCATCCATCGGAATTATTTGACCCGAGTTATATTCAGCATTTATCTAGATGTTTATGTTTCCTCTAATCAATTTAAGGGAACTTTACCGTACATCAATTACGAGAAAAAAGTAATTAATATATATTAAATATTGCTCTTTATTAGCAACTATTCACGTATACTACAAAATATCTTAACATGTACGTGCACACACCAATAATGTCTACCAAACGTAAAATGGTAACCTCAGATTTCAAATTTATACGACGTATTTGACAATAATATCATAAAATGTAGCTATGCTTTCAAATTTATTCCACATGTTATGGGCCGTGAGCCCAAGTGCATAAGCTCATGGTCACCATCCTTCCATGCTCCATTTGATCTAAATAATTGTTTGTGATTGAGCACATGTTGTTAGCCCCGTAGGCTTATTGTTACGTCTTGTTTGCTAATAAACAAACATGAGCTCGGCCCAAAAGCCCGAATCGGGTACAGCGCCCGTAAAACAGAGACATGAGTCTGGAGTGATGCTTGGATCAGGTCCAACCCTATTAATCAGAAACAAACTTTTTGATGCAAAAGCCACCATTTTTCATGTTTAGTATAAGAGTTTGTAATTAGGGATTGACGCGGGTGGATCCCGTTTCCGGTTCCATTTAAAATGAATATCCTCCCTTGACGATAAGGCTTTGGATTTTGAAAATATCGGAGTCGCCACTAACTTATTTTAAGTTCAAGTTAGAAAAACTATAGAGATTCGTTAAGGTTCGGGAATTAGGGATTACTAAATCGCATACATCACAAAGAAAAGGGAGGCGTTTATCGTGTGTTTCTAGAAAAGAAGTTGTTTGATATATAAAAAAAATATCTCGAGCTTAATAATACTTAAAATATCTACGTGAATCATTTTTAGAGAATATTTCTTAAAAATTGATTCAACATAGATTGATTAATGCCCTTAACAGTTTTTATGTCGAAGTAAATTCAAGGGAGAACCGGGTATTGTACCATTTCTCGCTCTCTGTAGAACGCCCCCGTTAGAGTTTATACCTCATGGTACTGTTTTTAGAATAGGTTTACGGTGCACCTGGCGAGCCGCTGATGCCGTAACGTTGGTGAGTGCGAAGCCGTCTTTAGAGGGTCTTGATCTTCGAGAATCCAAAAATAAACCCTCGAATATATATAACTTCGTTGTCTTGAATACGTTGAATGGGATGCGTGCCTTGGTTGTCCGCAAGGCACGTCCCGTAGATATCTGCACATAAATCGTAACGTCGAAGTAAACTGTTCGAAGATAATAGTGGAGTATAGGAGCATGGAGAATAATAATTTAATAATTGATTAACCATCTTGTTGAAATCCAAGAAAATTTTCCAAATTACTCATCTATAATTCTGAGGATAGAAATAGTTACAAGTTGAACACGGCTTACCCGAATCATGACATGCTAATTATATAAGAATTATACTAGTTTTTAAAATCAATTAATTCTGACCATGTTTGCCGATTAAAAATAAATAAAGTTTCAGTCACTTTGTATTTTAAATTTATTAAAATCACTTACGGCAATACCAAATAATCCACCCACAGAAAGATGAAATTATTAGAATAAATATTACCCATTTGGTTAGGATGAGGCAGGGTGCTCTGATCTTCCAGATGATTATAAAACAAATAATCCTGTCCTTTCCGAGGAGGACAAGACCAGAGATGGCAGCTAACAAATCCTCTTTTCTTGCAATATTCGAGGTAGCCGATAAGAATTCCTACATTTTCTATCTGCTCGTTAATGTCATTCTCCACCGGTGGCTCGTTTTCCTTATCCTGATCCGGATCGTATTCAAATCCTTCCTCTATCTGTTGTTCCTCTGGTTTGCTTTCAACTGTAGCTGCTGGAATGGTCTCAGTGTACATCTTAGAATTCCTTTCGTCCTGATATTCCATGGGCTTCAGGATCTCTTCTTCAGATGCGTTAGCTTGAACAGTCTCCTTCACTGCATCTTCGATATCATCATCTTTCATGGATTCTCCCTGCTCGAATTCCATGCATCCGAGCACTTCAATTTCGTGCTTCGTGTTCGATTCATCTTTAAATGTTCCATCAGCCATTTCGTTAGCTTCCTTGTCCTCTTCTATCAAGTCATGGATAATTTCATCCATAGTCTGTGCATCAGATGCAGGATCCGAGGCAGTGTTCGGTGATGAATCCTCATTCGGCTCATCTACTTGAGCTTCGATCGGTTCTTCAGGTACTCGGGGACAAGGTAACCAAAGCTACCCTTTACGGCCGTACTCACATGTGACTGATCGATCTCAGGGCCAGTCCTCAGTGCTCCGAAGTCTGCTAACTTTGCCATGAAGTTCTGGTCTAGTAGAACGTTCTCTGATCTCACGTCCCGATGGATGATAGCCTTCATCGTACGGCCGCCAGCAATGATCGAGTCTTCGTCCTTCCGTCAAGGCACAGACTGCGGGAATGCAAGGATGTTGAGGCCTTCGTCTTGTAGCCGTCCCGAAAATCTCTGTCGCTATTCCATTTATCCATGAACATCACTGTTGCTCACACAAGCTCCGGAGACTCGCCACATCCTTTTTTCTCGGCAAGCTCTCGAGCATCATTCGAGAAAGAAGTGTACTGACTGTAGCACGAATTAGCCTGTAGATTCTCCTTGGTCCATCGACGAAAGCTTTTGAAGGTGAGACCAACGATTCCTTCAGTATGCAACAGTTGCTTGTCCAAACGAGCTAAATCCTTGCCTGCTGCTTCGAATTGCCTTGCAGATTTGGGTTTGATTCCTGGATCCTGTGCTTTGCTTGCCTTTATGTCCTCTTGCATGATCTGTGAAGTCATGTTAAAACCAAAACCGAATACCTTAATGTTCCTTTCCCCACGATCGCCAAACTCACTTTAATCTTATTCTGTATTCCATCTTTGTCGCCCAATGATTCCCACATCTCCCCCTTTGCAAACAGCGGTTTGAATAGCCGCCTCTCTTGCTAATTTCAGCTCTGTTATCTCCATTAAGATCCGCTGCTTCTCCATTGCCGAGCCATGCCTCACAATGCCGAGACTCGACTATAACTCCTTCATCCTACGGTCATAATCAGGCAAGGTCGTGAGTGAATTCTTCCTCTGCTTCAACCGCGTCTTCTTCAAGATCTTCCTCTCGTTTGCCAAGTTGTTGCTCCCATGTAGCATACCGAAACGCAAGCCAAGATTGTCGATCTCCTCCGGAGGGGTATTTAGTCCAACGGGCTTGATCAGGCACTTGTTGTTCTCGAAAGTAATCTTATCTAGAGAAACGTGCAACGCCTTCAAGTTCAAGTCTTCCGTCACCCTCTTCCAACCTTGGTCGTAGTAGATCGAACAATATGGGGATAAACGGAGCCGGTCTTTGTACACCTGAGATTTCTTCCTCCTGGATTTGAAGATCACGCGATGGCAACGAAGGAGCTGTTCAGCCGCAACCAACTTCGGGTTCTGGAAGTGTCGCGGACGCCGCCGTTGCTGGTTAAAATAAAAAAGTAAAAAGAATCAAAGTAGATAAATTCATCTAATTAAATGAAGCAAAGGAAAGAATTTACCGGATAGTCGGGTAACGCGAGTCGTGGACGGAGTTGTCGAGCATCTTGCATTCCGGGGGAAACGAGTTGAGGGTCGTGTCGGTGAACGAGGGGACGCTCGGCCGGCTGGGATAATCTGATGCAATCTCTACCGAGGAAACATAAAAGAGAACACTAACTTTGGTGACGACGAAGTCTCGATTTTCTTTCAAGCGTTTCTTTCTTCTCAGTTTGTGTATCTGTCTCTATCTCCCCCTCTCTCTTAAGCGTGCCTTACACTATTATAGGGAGAAGAATTATTTTTAAAATTAGATTTTTCATGATAACTGGAAGACCAAGGATTTTCTAATGGTTGCCAATGTCCAAACCCCAACATTCAATCACACGAAGACCGGAAGATGGCTGCCAAAGTACATAGCTAGACATACAACTACATAAACACCAATGATTCTCGACAGCTACCTAAGTCCAAGCCAGGTGAACAGCAATTCAGTGACCAATTATTTTTCGATCACTACCAAAGACCAAAGTCATGGCTATACATACAATGGTATGAAGTCCAAGGAGCCATCGACGGCTGCCAAGGCCCAAAGCCAAACATCTAACGACATGAGGACCAAAGATAACTCACCAGCTACCAAGTCATGAACAAATTTGTAACCACATGAAAACCCCAAGGAGGTTACGCTCAAAAATTCATAGATCTCAGTCAACATCGTATCTAATGACGAGCCCAAAGAGTCATTCACAGACATGCTAAGATCAAACACGTCGGGGACATCACAACCCATTGATTCAACAACCACATCAAAGAAGCAGAACCAATCTCATTACGTCTTCAGTCACCACAACTTCGACATCAACGGGAACGTCCTTTCCAAACAGGGGCTATTCCCTAATTTGTGACCCAAGCCTCAATCCAGCAAGGGGCAATCCAACAAACGATCTATGACTTACATTCTGTCGTTAGCCCTCTTCACTGCGCCAACAGTGCATTTCAATACAAGGGGCAAGCTCTGTTTTTCACAACAACTCCTGAGATCAAGACACCTTCAAGCAATCAACCTCCAAATACGAGCATTCAACGTCTAAGAAATTTGACGCTCATCTTCTCCCTGACAATAGGAGTTTGGCATACATAGGATCCAAAATATCTCAACAACAACTACATGAACATGAATAACATGGAACGAATTTAGCGCGGTTGGTACCAAAGTTCTCATTCCTGCCTTCGAATAGTTCATACCTGCTAGTGCTGTCATTACTCAAAACGCAAACACTAGGGTATCCATTACATTTTACCTCACAAGTGAGATGAATCGACTAGGACAATGCTCATACAACAACTTCCCAACGCCAAGGAACATGCAGCCTCCCAAACGACGACGTGCATTTCGACTGGGGTGATTTCCTTCGAGCTCGTCCATAGTACCTAAGCGATCAATCCAGTCGAAGTTCGGCTACCAAATCTGAGTATATTGTCCCAAAGAGAAAATGAGAAAGTCGATTCCCGTCTCGCACCCAGCTCGGACCACAACATGAGTGGCCCATTACCTAGCTCGGCCACCACATGAGCGACCAATCAACCACACTAGTCCACCGCATGAGAGGCCAAGCACCCGCCCAAGTCCACCACAAAGTACTATCAATGCATACCCACGACATTCAACCGGAGAGCAACCATCTTAACGGAGAAGAACTGCCATAAGCAATCAATGCAGACGCTCATAGTACCACACTTTCAACGAACCTCCGAGTATTAGCTGCATTCTTGTTTCCCTTCGAAGGCATCGTTGATGGCATCCGTAAGTGCTTCCGCTTAAGGGTGTTCGTCCACTGTCTTCACCCTCTCTCTCTTTTCATTCATAAAGAGACCACATATTCAACGAACCTTCGAGTACCAGTTGATCGTAGTGCTAGAGATTTCCAACGTGTTTGAATCCGGCTTGTCCACGGTCACTTTCGGTGCGAACAGCCTCACTACCCACAAGCGATGAAGACAAGTAGTACAGCAGCACGCCGCCCCACCTGCGGCGCCTCTCACAAATAGACGAACCCCTTCTTTTATTTGGATGTCCTAATGGAGACTAACCCACCGCTCACCGGCAGCCCTCCCCCAGCGGCGTTGCAACTTGCCCTCGAGAACCTCATAACCACATCTGTTTTTCCACCTCCTCCTACTTCTCCTTCCTCGACTTTCAAGACCTTTTTATCTTCTTTAGCTGGACGTTCGATGGGGGAGGGGGGTGGGTTCCATCTGTTTTCCTTCTTCCTCGGTGCATGATCGAAAAAGAACTTTTTCCCTACCGGATTCTGGGGCTCAAGTGGGAAACTCGATACCGCTTCTTCCTTTAGGAGCTTTAGCAGCATAGGACGTCTGTGAAGATCCCAGCGGAAGGACACCGAACTAGAGCTCGAGTGCATGAACTCGACCAGGAGAGGAAGTGAACACCCAACTCTAACCAAGGGAAAATGAGGGAGCGTCTACGATGGAGCAACCTTCGCCCCCGACCAAGCGTTTCAGCCAAGACCAGCACAAGAAACCCAACCAAGCGTCTACGAAGGAGCAACCCCCATCTTGGCAAAATGTCTCACCACTAGTGACGGGAGGCCACGCCTCTCGTAGTAGTAGCTGCAGGCCCTTCCGACGCGTACAACGTTGTTAACAACCCCCCTTTTTGCCAACGACAACAGATACCACTTCTCGCGGCTGCATCTAAGCACCATGAGAAGCCATTTTGTATTTCAATATGTCTATTGACCTGTGCTGGTCAGATTAAGGTGGGAGAAGATTGATGATGTGGTCTTGAGATCATGCTTTGAACGGTTTCATTCATACAACATGATCCGGTCAAATCACTAGTGGCGTGCAGTGGACACAAAAACGCCGTTGCACCCTGCAGCAGACAAGTACTGCTGCAAAGAAAAATGCATATTTTTGTCGCATGTGACTGTAAATAAACAAACATGAGTTTGGGTCCAACGCTCGAATCGAGTCCAACACCCGCAAAACAATGACATGAGCCCGCGGTCATATCCGGATCAGGTCCAATGCCCATTAATCAAAAGCAAATTTTTGGAGCAAACGCCACATCTTCGCATGTTTAGATGTAAGAGCTAGTAAATAGGTATCTCCGAAACGAATAGTTTTTCCCGCTTAAACAATTTTAACAAAAATAAGTCGGTGGCGACTCTGTAATAGCTGACTTAGATTGAGCAATAATTTTTACGGAGCCATCATGGATGAGGGAAGGCGACACGAGCCGCTCCCGATCCTCCCGAAAATTGCTTCTGTGGATCATCCTCCGCCTATCGCCCTTCGCCTCCCGTGGAGCATGGGGACGATCAGCGATGGCGGAATCGAGGGATGATCGATCCCGATTTCCTTCGCAGGGCCTCGACGTTCGAGTCATGGCATCGACCGAAGGACATCAGGGGTAGGCCCGGATCCTCGTGTCGCTCGGACCGCCGCACGCGTGCTAGGCCGGATGGCGCGCGTACAAGGCTCTACTTTCTTTGACTGATCCTGAATATATGAAAGTACTGGTGAATAAAAGTCTTCCTCAAGATGCATTGGAGAAGTGCAATATGTCTTCTTCAACCAAAGGTGAATCTTCCCAATAGGTGCGTCTAGATGGCTCAAATTATTGAACTTTCTGCTTAGTTTAATTTTGCTTTCATGAGTAGAAGTTCATAATGAAGTTACCTTTTAAGAGCACTTGATTCAATTATTTCTACGTAGTACCGGTAAATTGTCAAAGCACCAATCTTGGACTTTTAATTAGCTGATGATTGAAATAACATTTCTCTCTTTGGTGTAGGATGCACCTGGTGCTTATGATGAACTGGTGAAAGAGATGTATCTACACAGGCAAGCTCGCCTATTAGATCGGACAAAGAAACCTGAAGAGATTGCTCATGAAGAGAAAGAACGACTGGCAAAACTTGAGGTGTCCTAGTATTTTTTTATTGCTGTTTGTTTAGAAATTTTCAAGTCTTAGAAGTTTCTCCTTTACATCTCTCTCTTAGAAATATGAGTTTTTTTTGTTAAGTAGCGCGACTGCTGATATTCGAACTTGAAACATCTAAGTGAATCCTCGGTTTCCTTACCACTGGGTTATCTCCTTTGGGACTAAATAGGAGCCTTTTTTACACAACAAATTCATGAAAAGTTATCGTGAACGTTCATCATTTAGCGATTTGGTATAGATCATTACAATGATATATTATTTTAGCACAGAAATGGTATATAATGTAGGTATTAGGTATCTCTTAATCTGTAATTTATTGCTTTAAGTCAGCCATTTTGTATTCCATCGGCCTTCAACATTTCCAAAGATAGTGCCGTTTTGCATTACGGCTATAGAATATTTGGGTTACTCTAAAGTCTGTTTTGGCGTTTGCTCAAACTCCAACATATTTTTCATTTTAGTAAGAACGTTAGAAAGGGATGCTTGCTACTGATTGTTATAACCCAATTTTTTCTACAAAAATCACAAAAAAAATTAAAAATCATCGAAAATAATGAAAATCACCGAAAATCATAAAAATCATTGAAAATCATCGAAAATCATCTAAAATCAATAAAAATCATCTAAAATCACAAAAATCCCACAAAATCATAAAAAAGATTCGATAAAAATAATAAGGCAAAATATCGGAATTTGGCCCCAATTATCGGCACATTTTCATATGTGTCCACAACTTTGTTTTTTTTATTTGTGGCCATAACTATGACATCGTTTTATTTTGTGGCCGCGTCGTAACGTCGTTGCCTACGTGGACTAACGGCTGAAGGAGTGTGCGAACGTGGCCATCCTGCGTGGCAATTCTAAAATAAAGTCATAGTTATGGCCATAAAGTTGGGGTCGCAGATGAAAATAGCCCGATAATTGGGGCCAAAATCCGATATTTTGTCTTTTTCCTAAAAGACAGGATGGCCACGTTTGTTGCCACGAGTTCAGCCGTTAGTCCACGTAGGTAAGATCCACCAACGGCGTTACGTCGAGGCCATAAACAAAATCAATGACATAGTTATGGCCATAAATAAAAAAAAATAAAGTTGTGGCCGCAGATGAAAATAACCCGATAATTGAGGCCAAAATCCGATATTTTGCCAAATAATAAATAGAGACACACGTAGGGACGGAGACACAGACTGAGAAGAGAGGAACGCTTGAAAGAGTAAATCGAGACTTCATCATCACCGAGCCTAAGCGGTCAATTCTGGGAAGTGAATGTGGGATCACAGTTCGGCCCCATCTCTAACTCAAAGCATCCTGGAATCTCATCCCACCGTCGGGGACGATCACTGCGGCCTCAAGAAGATGCCACTTTACAACAACGCAAACATGCTGAGCAGATGAAATCCTTCACGGGGAAACACAACCATAAAAAGAAAGGAACGCTGGAAAGAAAATCAAGACATCGACGTCACCAAGTCTCAGGCTTGTCGCCAAAAGATCCACGGCCTTAACGTCTGCGAGAATTCCTTACCGCCACAGTAGCATATACAAACACCGGCAATAGCAACGACAGTGGCAGGGGATTATTAATTCCTACATACAATCAAACCGAGGATGGATATTCGAGAAACCGATTTCGGCCTGCTTAGGACTAGAAGAAAGAACGCTCCTCCATTCATTTTCTCACAAGGATGCTATCTGGTCTGAAACACGTCAACGGAGGGCTTTCCCCCTTCGGTTTCTCCTATCACCGCCCTGAACCAGTTCAGCCACAGCGATACTTCCAGACTCACATCACAGCGATCACTCCTCCGAGATGCCGATGAGCTCCATCTGAGTTGGAATATGCCAACGGAAGGCAATCCCTTCCTGGAGCGGTTATCCTCCAATCGCATGGATTCGACAACGATCCCCGGGTAAATTCGTTCCATGTCCCTTTATAAATACGACAAAGACGCCCGATGTTGCTTTGTTTTTCTCTCTTGTTTTGGCAGTGGAAGAATTAATGATAAATTATACACTTAAGTTATCACTTTTTCAAACATTTTGATTCTTTTTCTTCGTTTGAAAATTTTATTTTTTAATTCTAAACATGTTAAAAAATCTTCAATTTTTAACATGACAATCCTTATATTAGGAATATGTGAAATTTTAATTTACATAATTTGAAATTTTGTACTTTGATATATACATGAAAATATTTCAATACACGTTTTGATTCTTTTAGGCCAAGTAAATAGGTCGTCATTTTATTTCTGCCTGCTCATTTGTGACCACATTTTATACCGATCTTTGTCATTGAATTAAGCTTCATTGTGCTTTGAGCCCGACCCAACTTCTTCAGGATATATACTCTTTTGGGCTTCTCCATTTAGGCTCAATTTTCAAAACATTCATTCTTTATATGTTAAAGACATGTCTCCAAAATTTCGTGATTTTTCAGGAATGTATTATTATTGTTGGACATATTTCTTTGTTATTGTACATATGAATCTTGAACGCTCTTACTTGCTTTCTTTTTTAGGTTTGTAGGTATACCAAGCCCATCAACATTTTCGTAATCCACACATCAATAATGAATGGCACCTGATGCTTCAAACCACGGAAGATTTAGATTTACAAAAGCGGCCCCAACTGATAGTGCCTTTACCAATGCATAGCCATTTCAGTGGGCCTAAGTAAGCCGCGAGCTTCCCCATATTTCTTTTATACACCACCAAAGGGCCGTGAACACAAGTTTATATACACAGTCACAGTTCCTTTCCGCCTATTTTTACTTCTTTGTGATTGCGTTTGTGATCATCTCATGTGAGTCCGAGTCCAACGCTTGAATTAAACTTATGGGTCGGTATAATTTTTACATGTAAACATGCAAAAAATTTAAACTGAACACAACATCACAACCCATTAACTATTTGGAATTTGAGCAAATAGATACACCAGGAATGCATGGATGGACCATCATCACAATATCAACATTTGAGCCAACAAATCATTGACTCATGCTTGAGTTTCCCAATTTATTTTACTTGGAAGAACATCACGCCTCGGGACTGAGAGTTTTAGAGCGTAAGACCTGATCCGCTCGGACGTTGTGTCGCCCGACACAAACAGAGGGGGAGTCGGGGTCAGTGACGTTGTGTCGTCCAGTTCGGAGCTTACTACTGGAGGAGGTCGAGTTGTCCGGAATGTCAATTTGGGCTACTGGGATATGTGCGTTTGCTGCCACCAAGGAGTTGGCCTCGGAAGTGCTTGTTGCTGCTAGGCTGCAGGAGTTGACAGCCGAAGCGAAGGCAAAGAACCGGCGTTCGATGGTTAAACTCAAAGACTGAACAGTAAAGGGGACGTGAACAAACGGTCACGAGTTTCTTAGCAAGTTTGTAAACCTGCACATGTAAAGAAAACAATAAGAGCAAAAGTGGGGGCTTCCCGTGACCATAGCCGTGGAACGGCCGTTGACTGGACTCGGGAAGGTTGCCATTGCTGCTACAGTGAGAAGGGGTCGTCGTTGTGGGGAGGTTGTTCCCCGCTGTTGGTGAAACCCCGATGATTCGAGTCTGCGCTAGAGTTCTTCAATAGCGATGAGGTGCTTCTTCCTCACTGCTGACGGTGTCGAGTTTGCGGCTGAAGATTCATTCACCGGTGCTGGAACACTCCTTCGTCATGCTGATGAAGACCAAGCTTGGGTTGGTAGCAAGGGGGTTTCGCGTCGCTAGATTCTTTCTTACCTTGGTTAGGAATGGCTGAAGAAGAGAAGAACGCTGGGACAGTAAACAAGGGAGAAAGGTCGATGGCTTCGAAAATCTCCCATGTTTCCTTCGAGAATTGGTGAGTTTTTTTAAGAGAATCTCATCAACATTTTTTCTCCCTTCCTGAGAATGATGAAACCTCCCTTTTTCATCTGGTGAACGTCCCCCTTCCTTGTTCCCTTCTCTGAAGTCTTCTTTCATTATTTACTGCAATTTCGTTGGGTTTAGACTAGTATTGTTGGAATTCGACTGATTTTGTTGAAATTTAAGTAAGCTTTTTTGTAATCAGTTTTTTTTATCTTTTGCAGCATTAATGAGGAGATTTGGGAGGCGTCGGGATCGTCCTTGGTGAGATCCTTGTCGGGGGAAGGCATACTTGATCTAAAAAAGCTTGCTGCTGGTGCTGACGTCAGCATGGTTGGGCAGTTCGGTGTCGGGTTCTATTCTGCTTATCTTGTTGCCGAGAAGGTCATTGTTACCAGCAAGCACGATGATGATGAACAGTATGTCTGGGAGTCCCAAGCTGGTGGACCCTTCACCGTTAATAGGTACACTTCTGGGGAGACTCTCGGAAGAGGAACCAAGACCACCCTCTTCCTTAAAGAGGACTAGCTTGAGTACCTTGAGTTGCACTTAAACTATGGGGCTTAGGGAATTCATGGCTCATTTGAGGTATTATACCAAGGTTGAACGGAAAAGCTCCTGCACAATCAGCAGCATCAATAATAACAGTAGCGACCGAAAACCAGTCCCGACAGTACCAAGGTCGGCGATAAACACCGGACTCCATCCCTTGCCAATGCCAGGGAACTCCTCATCCTCTAGTTCGGGCCGACATCTAGATCTGCACGCATGAAGGCGAACAGAACAACAGCAACAACGAAACAACTCCGCCGACGGCAACATCTTTCGGAGGTGCTAAAGTCAACCTCTTACCAACATGAGAAATCGAGTCGTCCCTCTTCTTCCTTCCTTCCCGACAACGGACACAGACAGACCCCCGCCATGACCGCCTCCTCACCCTAGCCACAGCCCCAGGGCGCTACTCCTCCTCGTACAGTGAGGAGGCTGGTGGTGGAGTTTGTCAACGCCAAGGACTTCCTCCCCAAAGATGGCCAGGGAAGCTCCAGCCCTTACGTCATGGTCGAGTGCGAACAACCAGAAGAGTGCCCAACTACGGCAACCCCGTCTATCCGGCCGCGACGAACGGCGACTTCCAGAGGCGCTTCCGACCAGCCTCCCCCTCCCCTCTTCTCAGCTTCTCCTCCCGGCGGCCTCTTGCCCCTGGCTCCTCCTAATCCGTAGCTCCGGATCTTGCGATCCCCAACATGGAGCCACACCCTCTCGGCCTCCTTATGGCCTGGCCTCCGAGCGATCTGCTCCTGCAACTTTCGCCAGACATCAAGCCGTCCTTGGAGAGCCCGTCGTCGCTACCCTGGACCTCCAAAGTCGGAATGGCTGTCCCCACCTTCCCCGACCCACGCGACGACGTCCGACCCTCCGGAACCAAAACTTCAACGGGTCAGTTCTCGTCTGTCCTCTTTCCTGATCTTCTTTCTTTTTTTATAATTTATTGGGCGGCACCTTGTTTCATTTGTTACTTAGTTTATTTATTTTAACAACGCATCGACTGTGTGAATGTGTTGGTTTTATTGGACTTTTTTTAAAATAAAAAATAAAAAAAGAAAGGACGATTTTCCTTAAATATTGTACATTTTGAATAAATCTAATTCGGATTATGCATTATTAATTCAAATCACATCTCATCTTGCATGATCGTTTGCGCCGAAAATTTTCCTAAATGTCATCGGATAAATGCATATCCGAGAAATATCGACCTAATGTCGGCAGCCCGCATCAAAAACCGATTCAAGCCCTTCAAAGCGGTGAGACAAATCTTGCTGTTATTAATTATATTTAGTTCAGATATAATTAATACTACTCATATACCCTTCCATTGTATCCTCTGTTTTGCAGGTAAATAACTAAGTGTTCATCAACCAAGGAGGCATCTTCTGATATATCGAAAGACTGACATCAACGGGCTATAAAATATCCCATTTAATTCAATCATTTCAAACGGTAAGTCATGTCTTACTGTTTCACTTCGGTTAAATTTACGTCGATTTAACTGTCACTAAAGACTTTACACATCTCTCTCATTTTCTTTTTTTTGCATGTAAAACAACGAAGAATTCATTATCAAGGGACATCATTTTTCGACATCACAGAAGATCAACATCAACAGGCCACACAACGCCCCGTGAATATCATTCTTACTCACTCAGTTAATTTTAATTATTTGACATGTCTTAATTAGAATTCTCTTACCACCATTTACCACCATTTTCTTCACCGTTTTTTATTTGATTTGCCTGAAAATCAACCGAGCTTTACGGGAATTTGACAAGATAAATTTCGAAGACTGAAGGCTGGAAGGCGTGTGTAGCAAACCGCGTGGGTTGGATCTACCGCGGCCTAAAAACCGTTGGTTCGAAGTATAGCGGCCTCGACCATCATTTAAGGTACAAAGAAGAGGTGCGGGCCTTCCCGAAACAAATTAGATATCCACCTGTAAAGGGGCTGTGGGCCTAAGTGCATATGTCCGCAATCACCATCCTTCCTCGCCTCCCTTTTATCTCAATAATTATTTGTGCTTGTACGCATGTCGTTGGGCAACTTACCTTTATTATCGCATGTTGGTGTAAATCAACAAATATGAATTCCAGTCCAACGCTCAAATCGGGTCCAACGCCCGTAAAACAGTGACATGAGTTTGGAGCCATGTCCGGATTGGGTTTAAAGCCCATTAACCAAAAGCAAACTTTTGGAGCAAAGGTTACCTTTCCGCATGTTTAGATGTAAGAGTTACTAAATAGTGATTCTCGAACCGAACTGTTTTTCCTACTTAAACAGTTTTAAAAATAAGTCGGTGGCGACTCTGTAATAGCTTACCTAGGTTAAGCAACAACAACCATTTTTACAGAGCCATCATGGATGAGGAAAAGGCGACACGAGTTGCCCCGATCCTCTCGAAATTTCTTCTGTGGATTATGCTTCGTTATTCACTAATCGCCTCCTAAGGAGAAAGGAGACTGTAGACATTAAAATTTTGCAAATGTCAATCACTAAGCCCAAATCATAGGATGGGCTAAATCTTTTTGTTTCAAGCCCAATTCCTAACCCATCTCATAGCCCGGTCCATTTGGAAGTTACCAATTATGGGGAAACCAGCTAGCTGCCTATTATAGATTGACCCCGGAGCACTATAAATAGAGGCCTCCCCGTTTATTCACTTCACACCTCTCACACACAAAATTCTCCCTTCTCTCTTATTCTCTTAAGCCCCATTGGGTTATAAAGAGATTCTAGTTATTTTTGAATACCCCTCAGTGGGTGGTGCGGCGCGGCGAAGGCCCCTCTACGGGTGGTGTGGCGAAGGCCCCTCTAGCGGGTTCTCCGAAGGCCCCTCTGCGGGTGGTGCGGCGAAGGCTCCTCGGCGGATGGTGCAGCGAAGGCTCCTCGGCGGGTGGTGCGGCGCGGCGAAGGCCCCTCTAGCGGGTTCTCCGAAGGCCCCTCTGCGGGTGATGCGGCGAAGGCTCCTCGGCGGGTGGTGCGGCGAAGGCCCCTCTAGCGGGTGTATCTCCGAAGGCTCTACTTGCGGGTTTATCTCCGAAGGCCCCTCTACGGGTGGTGCGGTGACAAAGGCCCTCTGGGGGGTATATCTCCGAAGGCCCCTCTGGGGGGTATATCACCGAAGGCCCCTCTTGCGGGTATATCTCCGAAGGCCCCTCTTGCGGGTTTATCACCGAAGGCCCCTCAAGCGGGTATATCTCCGAAAGCCCATCTTGCGGGTATATCTCCAAAGGCATCTCTGGTAGTTTCATCTATAAAGGCCCCACAGCGGGATGACGATATTCTCGCGGTGGTATAATCTCTAGGAGTCATATTTTCCCTGGGGTCATATTGCACACACAACAATATTCTTCCCGAGCGATATTCTCGGATATTATATTCTTCGACGACGGCTATATCCCTCTGTCAAAGACAACAACGACACACATAGGTGGAGAGAAGACTCTTAAGGCTCTCGAAGACTCTCGCCGCCTCCTGCTCGTCGAAGCACTGCCGACGTCCATCGCCCGGTGTTCTTCTGCAACGCGCCTCGAGGTTCTGCCGGATCACGCCCAAAGGCCCCGACGACTTCATCAAATTACTGAAGCTCTGCCGGATCACGCCCAAAGGCCCCGACGACTTCATCAAGATATCGAAGCTCTGCCGGATCACGCCCATAGGCCCCGACAGCTTCGTTAATATTTCATCCTGAAGTTCTGCTGAAATTCTGTCAGAACTCAAGATCACCATCCACAACCGTTATTCTTCGAAGATCGAATCAGAGGAATCACGTGCTTTTCTCGTGACTAGAGACAGAACCCGCTACATATTTTCATACGACAATTTGTACGCTGATATTTCCCCGCGAAATTTTAGTGTTCACAAATTTCTGGCACGCCCACAAATGTCTACAAATGCCCCCACTTTCATTCGTGTCTCGCATGCTTATATATTGCCGAGAGACGAGAATTAAAGTATTGAAGCGATGTACATTTATCTCATTTGACTACATGAAGATTGAGTCGTTCACAGTTTATACTCGTGTGAGAAGGAGTATTATATGAAGATATAATCGTTTACAATTTATACTCGTGTGGACGAGGAGTATTATATGAAGATTGTGTTGGTCACAGTTTATACTCGTCTGGAAAGGAGTATTATATGGAGATAGAATCGTTCACAGTTTATACTCATGTGGACAAGGAGTATATGAAGATTGTATTGGTCACAGTTTATACTCGTGTGGAAAGGAGTATTATATGGAGATAGAATCGTTCACAGTTTATACTCGTGTGGACAAGGAGTATTACATGAAGATTTTTTTTATTTTTTTTTACTCTTTTTTTTGTTGTTTTTTTCTTGTTTTTTGTTTTTCTTTATGTCGTGCAGTTTAGGCTCATGCGACATGGAGCATTATTCTTCAGGCGTAGTATCGCTTCAGGAACTTCCCATTGATTGGTCCGACTCGTACTCCATCTTGACCAACTATCTTATAGGCGCCATCAGTGTAAGCCTCTTGGACTACGTATGGACCATCCCACTTGGATGTGAATTTGATCCCGGTCTTATGCGTGATGATTATAGGTCTTCGCACTGCCAAAACAAGGTCACCTACTTGAAAGGAGCGAGGTCGTACTTTTTTGTTAAAAGACTTCGACATCATCGCCTGATAGCATTCAATCCGCTGCTGGGCTTCAAGACGTTTCTCATCCAAAGCTTCTAGTTCCTGCAAGTGCAATTGCGCATTATCTTCCTGACAAAGTCCCTCTTGTATGGCTATTCGCAGTGATGGTATTTGTCGTTCAAGTGGATGGTCCGCTTCAACGCCGTAGACCAACGAGTATGGCGTCATTTGAGTCGCGGTTCTATACGTCGTACGATACGCCCATAGAGCTTCTCCGACTCGTTCATGCCAATCTCTTCTAGCTTTATCGACCACCTTCTTGAGAAGATTGCATAACTTTTTATTGAACGCCTCCGCCAACCCGTTTGCGGCCGCATAATACATGAAAGAGTTATATGGTTTAAAACCAAATTGCTCGCAAAATTTATCAATGGCCTTATTAGAGAAATTTCGGTCATTATCTGTGATGATATAGCGAGGCAAACCATAACGAAAAATAATATTATTCTTGATGAAGGTGATCACCGTTTCCTTTTTTACTTCTCGAAAGGATGCGGCTTCGGCCCATTTGGAGAAATAGTCTATTGCTGCCAGAATATATGAGTGACCCCCTGATGATTTGGGTGTAAGGGGCTCTACGACATCCAGCCCCTAGGCCTCAAATGGCCAAGATGCTATAGTTGGATGAAGTGGCTCGGGCGATTGATGGATGAAGTTAGCGTGAATTGACATGCTTGGCACTTCTTTGCATATTCCATACAATCCTTTACCATTGTCGGCCAATAATAACCCATTCTCTTCAATTGGAAGTGAAATTTAGGACCAGACTGATGAGCCCCACAAACTCCAGAATGCGCCTCCTCTAGTGCTTTGGTGGCTTCTTCCACTCCAAGGCATCGCAAGAATACTCCTTCAAAGGATCGCCGATAAAGAGTATTTTTAAAATATATGAATCGAGGCGCTCTTCTCCTTACATCTACTTTTTGTCGTGGGTCGTTAGGCAGCTTTCCGTGCTCGAGAAAGTCGATGAGTGGTTGTCTCCAATCTTGGTCCTCTTTGTTACAAACGGATATGAGATTTATTTCGTTTGTTTCCTCCTTGTAAGGGACCGGTGGAGCCGCCCACGCTTGACATAATCTAATGCTGACCTCCCTATCTACCGAAGTGAGTGCAGAAGCAAGACTCGCCAAGGCATCTGCCTGTGCATTTTCCTTTCTTGGTATATGACTTATTGTAATATCTGGAAACCACCCTGCGAGTTTAACCGCATAGTCATGATAAGGCAAAAGCTCTGGCTTGCGAACCTCGTATGTGGATAGAAGTTGATTAATCACAAGCTTGGAGTCTCCATATACCCTCAAACTATGTACTTTGTTATCCATGGCCATTTCTAGCCCAAGTATGAGAGCCTGATACTCAGCCATATTGTTTGAGCATAACTGGGTGAGGGTATATGCGTAAGGGATGATATCTCCATCGGATGTGACGAAGACAACTCCAGCTCCCGCGCCTCTTTGTGTAGCTAACCCATCAAAGAACATTTTTCATGGAGAAGGAACATCAACCAACATTACTTCCTCATTAGGTAATTCTTCCGATACCTTCCAATTATCTGGTATAGGATGATCTGCCAAGAAGTCAGCTAAGCTTGTCCCTTCACAGCCTTTTGAGGAACATACAAGATCTCAAATTCTTGGAGCATAAGTGCCCATTTCGCGAGACGACCAAATAGAACCGGCCTCGACATTATATATTTGAGAGGATCTGCCTGTGATATGAAACGAACAGAATGTGCCTGCAGATAATGTCGTAGCTTTTGAATGGCAAACATTAAAGCAAGACATGTCTTCTCAATTGAAGAGTAATTCAATTCCGCTCTAGTTAAAGTCCTGCTTAAATAGTATAAGGCATTTTCTTTCCCGTTATCGTTCTCCTAAGCTAACAGAACACCTAGAGAAGCTTCTTGTGCTGCTATATAAAGTATGAGAGGTCTCCCTTGAATGGGCGCATTAAGGACTGGTGGCTTTGACAAATAAGCTTTTATGCTGTTGAATGCATTTTTACATGCTTCGTCCCACTCAAAAGGAGTACCTTTCTTCATCAATCTATGAAAGGGATGGCATCGTCCGGCCAAGTTTGATATAAACCTTTGAATGTATGCAAGTTTCCCTTGAAGGCTCTTCAACTCATGTATATTCCTTGGTTCTAGCATCTTCATAATCGTATCTATCTTTGATTGATCGACTTCAATGCCTCGATGTCGAACGACAAATCCAAGGAACTTTCCCGAAGTGACCCCGAATGCACACTTCAAAGGGTTCATTTTCAGTTGATATTTGCGCAGTCTGTCAAATACTTTTCTAAGGTCATCGATATGATAGCGCCTTTGTCTGGATTTGACAACCAGATCATCCACGTAACACTCTACATTCATGTGGAGAATATCATCAAAGATCCGTTGCATAGCTCGTTGATAAGTTGCTCCCGCATTCTTCAACCAAAAAGGCATCACCTTATAACAATATATTCCTTTTGGAGTACGAAAAGCTGTCATTTCCTTATCCTTCGGATTCATTCGGATTTGATTGTATTCCGATGATCCATCCATAAAACTGAGGGCTTCATAGCCGGTGGTCGCGTCCACCATTATCTCAGTAATTACAAGTGGAAAATCATCCTTGGGACATGCATTATTGAGATCACGAAAATCAACGCAAACTCAGAGTTGACCATTCTTTTTCTTAACAGGTACAATATTTGCAATCCATGTTGGATATTTCACTTCCCGAATAAATCCAGCTTCGATAAGCTTGTTGACTTCGGCCTCTATCAATGGGATCAGCTCTGGGCGAAAACGTCGTTGAACTTGCTTTATGGGTCGAACTCCGTGCTTAACAGCTAACTTATGGATTGCTATCTTTGGATCAAGGCCGGGCATTTCTTTATAGCTCCATGCGAAGACATCTTTGTATTCCTTCAATAATTGGATGTATAACTCCTCTTCTTCAGGAGTTAAACTTGTGCTAAGGAATGTAGGACGATGATCCCCTCCCTCTCCAAGATCGACTTCTTTCAATTCGTCAACAGTAGACTTCTTTTTGTCCTCGAATACTTCTGGAGCCTCTTCCGCATCATCCTCTTTAGGGGAAGTGTTTTCGTCAGCCTCAGTAATTGTGACGTGGTAGGAAGCGACAACATAATTTCCGCTGTTACCATGAGATGATTCCCCATTACTATTGGTAGATACCCATGTCTTCGTGCTCATTTTTAGTACATCGCCAGTAGTTACTTCAACAACCGTTTGACGCCTCATTCGAGAGGGAACTTTGCTTCGAAGATCCTTTGTATCTTCTATGACAATTGGGATATCTTCTTTTTTATCAACTCTCTTCCGCACCATTCGACTTCTTGGAGCTTGACTCAATCTCGATTGCGCCGATCTTCGAACTATAATTTCTTCTTTCTGAGTGCCAAGTCTATCAAATATTGATCTTTGCTTAGACGGGGCTCCAAGTCGATCGAATACCGAAATTCTCGTCGATTCGGTTGTAGTTTTATCCTCAACTTCGATGTATTGAGTTGAAGCCTTCTTCATCGCTAGATTGACGGGCTTAGGAGTGTCATACCCAAGACCGAATTTCGACTTTTGACTATCACCTCCTGGATTAGCCTCTTTTCAAGCAGCCCCAAGCACCTGCAAGTCTTCCATGTAACCGGCCGCCGAGATTAGCCTAAATGCATTTGGATCAAATCCGTTGGTACGCCTGTTAGGCAATGACTATGGATAGATAATTGCCCCCTGTTTAGGCCGGACAAAACCTTTTAAAGGCGTACTCGTTTGAGCAATTTTCGTCATTTTCGTCACCGGCCAATTGAGTTCCTTTGGCACCACTATTTCTTCAGCATGGCTACTCACGAAATGTGGTTCCCCAGCTTTTCGAAGGGCTCTTGGTATATAGCGCAAGATCGGCACATTCTGTTTAGACTTGTCATCCGCCCTTTCATCTTTAACTATCGGATCAACTGAAGATACCTCTTGTTGAATAGGTGAAACTTCTACATCCGACTTCTTCGTGATATCCCTTTCAATTGGTGCAAGCTTCGGGATCTTTTCTTTAGCATCGGCACCCTTATTAAAGTAAAATTTGGCATCGGCGAAGTATGACTCCGCTTCCGTAAAGGGTTTTGCATCTGCCCATACTGTGTGAGTTACCCCATCCTTTACAAATTTAAAGCATTGATGGAGCGTGGATGCAACGACTCCATATTCATGCAGCCATGGTCGTCCCAACAACATATTATAGGTGGTGTTGGAATCGATGACGTAGAATGTCGCTCCAGCTTCCATATCTCCAATAGTGAGGGTGAGACAGATCTTCCCAACGGCTCGTTCTCCCCCTTGGTTGAATCCTTGGATTATTAGCCGGCTACTTGATAAATCGTCAACCCCTAGCCCAATCTCTTTCAAGGATTTTAGTGACAAGATGTTGACTGCTGAACCTGGGTCAACCAGTATGCGATTGACCTTCGTACCATAAGCATATCCTGATACAAATAGCGGCCGATTGTGAGATTTGTGATCTATAAGAAGGTCTTTATCGGAAAATGTGATTGTTGTGCTATCTTCTCGTAATTTCACAACGTTCACCACTGCGGGATCTTCTGGTGTGTCGACCTTCGCGGCTGTTACTTCTTTGTTTGCATCAATGTGGTGACAACTCCTAGACAGATTTGCAAGTTTTCGAAAACATTCAGGAAAGAAATCCCATAACACAGCCGATGTTGGCTTCTTCACGGACAAGATATCTAAGGAACTCTCTTCTTTCGTTATCTTCCCGGAATCCTTTTTTATTGGTGACCTCCTCACAATCTTTGCTCGCATCGGAAGTGCTTTCTTCAAGGGCTTAGAAGACTTCTTCCGGCTCCTTTTATGAGTCACCAAAGTCCAGCCTTTTTCGGTTGACGCTTCTTCAGAACTAACCACACAACTTGACATTTTGGCCATATATTGATGCATTATCCCCGGGTTTCGTAGGCCAATTATCTCAGCTAGATCGATAGTCCCGAATGTGATATTTGGAGTATCATTGTTTGCGACACTGATCATATTTGAAGGTGCAATATAGGCTCCTAAATCGATCTTGTTATCGCGTACCAACTCCATGACCTTCTCCTTAAAGACGAAACATTTCTCGATTGGATGGCCTAAGACACGATGGTACTTGCAGAAGTTGGGATTGTCAGCTAGATTTGCTTGGTTCGGTCGCTTTGATGGCGGAAGTTCGATCATTTTAGAAGATAACAGATAATCAAATACTTCCGCAACATCCTCATCGGGAAAAGGGTACTTCTTGTTTTGCCTTTCCTCAAGAGTTGGGCGTTGGCTCTGCATCCGGGGTGCTTCTGCAGGTGATTGTCCATTCGGCGGGAGTTTTCCTTTTACAACTGGCACTTTGACAGGAACTGCATTTGTAGTCATTACTTGCTTCTTGGCGTCCTTGAAAGCAGGCTTGCCCCCAGTTCTGTTCCCTGGTCTTCCTGTCCCTCTAGGTGGCTCGGGTATCGGGATGTTACTTATGTTAGTCCCGACAAAGCTCAACTCCATGTCATGAGCCTTTGTCGCCAACTCCTCGAACGATCGTGGTTTTAGCCCCTGTAGAATATATCGAATCCTCCAGAGCATGCCTTGAATGCACATGTCGATAGACGTTTCCTCTGATAGACGATCCCTACAGTTTAGGCTTAGATTCCTCCATCGTTGGATATAGTCGACGACGGGCTCTTCTTCCCATTGGCGAGTATTAGTTAGCTCGATCATGCTCACCACGCGTCGCGTGCTGTAGAAGCGATTCAAAAATTCCCTTTCCAATTGTTCCCAACTGTCAATGGTGCCTGGCTTGAGGTCAATGTACCAATCAAAAGCGTTTCCCTTCAGAGAGCGAACAAACTGCTTAACCATCCAATCTTCATCTGTGCCTGCATTGTTGCAAGTTTCAACGAAGTGGGCCACATGTTGACGTGGATTACCCTTTCCATCAAACTGTTGGAAGTATGGAGGCTGATATTCCACAGGCATCTTGAGGCCTTCAATTCTCCGACTGTAAGGCTTAAAATATGCCGAAGATGATGATGATTTGCCCTCAATGTCACTCTTCACTGTCTCTTTTATTAATTTTATCATTGCTTTCGCTGGAATAGGATCTTCAATGATAGATGTGTGCTTTGTCGAATCATCAACAGTCATGACCCCTTTTCCTTTCTCAACTTGGGTGCGCGAACTTTCTTCAGTAACTGTTTTGTCGGCATCCTTACTCTCCAGCTTTTTGACGATGTAGTCCATTTGCTGCTCTCTTTCTTTCATAAAAAGCATCATAGCATCCACAGTTTTTGTGAGAGCTGCGACCTGATCTTCAAGTGAAGGAGTATCTGCCATCATTACTCGCATGACTTCAAAGCCTTTAGTTGAATATGCTTCTGGGGAAGAATCCGACGGAGAGTCACTTGATGAAATATTCTCAAAATTTATCTGCGGGACAAGAGACGCCAGAACCTTGTCGAAGGGATCATCACCAGCAGTTGGTTGAGATGACTTAGGGGAAATTTCCCTAAGCATTCCCTCTATTTCCTCAGTCTGTTTGCGAATTTTGGCCACAGATTGAGCAAATGTCCACTTTGGGGAGCCTCCCTGGTTAAGAATATCCTTGTAAGATGGGGAAGCCTTAGGGGAGATAGACTTGAGCATTTCTTCTATCTCTTCAGCTTGTTTGCACGTCATGGCCACAGACTGGGCATAAGTCCACTTTGGAGAATCCCCGTCATTGAGAGTATTCTTTTCAGCGATATCCTTGTAAGCTGGGGATGCCTTGGGGGAGATGGACTTGAGCAATTCCTCAGTCTCCTTATATAATTCAGCAACGGTCCTAGCCTTGACCAACTTTGGAAACTCAGCAGATGAAGAGCCCCCGGATGAGAGTGAAGGAAAAGCAGCGAGCCGATTGTATGCAACAACATTCTTGACGTTGATCATCTTTGGCGCCATGTGAATTCCTCGAAGTAAAGAGATGAGAGGTAGAGATGGTCCCACTGGGCGTGCCAGAAATTTGTGAACACTAAAATTTCGCGGGGAAATATCAGCGTACAAATTGTCGTATGAAAATATGTAGCGGGTTCTGTCTCCCGTCACGAGAAAAGCACGTGATTCCTCTGATTCGATCTTCGAAGAATAACGATTATGAACAAAGATTCTTGAAGCTCTCGAAGACTCTCGCCGCCTCCTGCTCGCTGAAGCTCTGCCGACGTCCATCGCCCGGTGTTCTTCTGCAACACGCCTCGAAGCTCTGCCGGATCACGCCCAAAGGCCCCGACGACTTCATCAAGATATCGAAGCTCTGCCGGATCACGCCCATAGGCCCCGACGACTTCGTTAATATTTCATCCCGAAGTTCTGCTGAAATTCTGCCAGAGCTTCAAGATCACCGTTCACAATCATTATTCTTCGAAGATCGAATCAGAGGAATCACGTGCTTTTCTCGTGACTAGAGACAGAACCCGCTACATATTTTCATACGACAATTTGTACGCTGATATTTCCCCGCGAAATTTTAGTGTTCACAGAGACGATCGGCGATGGCTTGAGCAGACCCGAATAGGAATCGAGGGAAAATCGACCTCGGTTTCCTTCGTAGCGTTTGCACGTTCGAGTCCTGGCGTCGACTGGAGGGCACCAGGGGGAGCGTGTCCAAATTCTCGTACTGCCCATAAAGTAGCGTGGGTGCTAGGCCGGATGGCGCGCATATACCTTCCGTTGATGCCACTAGATGTCGGGTTTAAGCTGGTTCGAAGGGGATTCCGTTGGTGGAACTGAACCTACCATGGAGTTCGTCGAGAAAGGTCGAAATAAAGGAGGAGGATTCGTGTGCAATCAGATGGTTCGCCGGGATTGCAATGGAAGAAATGTTTTCGTGGGGAAAGGCCGATGGAAAATCCTCAAGAAAAACGAGGGGGCTGTCTGTAGTGAGGTTGATCTCTGCCCCCCTCTCCCCTGCCACCTTTTACAAATAAAGCCCCTCTTTTTGCTAGGATCAGATCGAAGGGTGAGAGCAAATTCCAGGTGGCAGCCTTGGGGTGATCGTACTACTCCCATCCTCCGAGAAAGCCATTGTTGGGAATCCTCCGGGTGGCAAATTTTAGGCAGTGTCATACCATCCCTCCGGGGGTTGGGGGATTTTTTCTTATTCTAGTATTTTGTTAACATATGGAGTTTTCATTCGACCGCCGAATTTTAAACTTGAAGATCAATCCAATGGTCGAAATAAAATAAGGTGGACTAATGAGGTTGGGCTTGTGATGGGTATGAGCCTTTTGGTTTTAAGGTCTGGTTGGATTTTAAATTGGACTATTTAGTTTAGAAACTTGTGATAATTGGTTTTTAGCCTAATAATAATTTGGGGTATCACACCTATAACGGTGGTTCCAGGTATATAGATCGACGGCCACTGCCCACCTACTTTCATATAAATATTTATTTGTGATTGATGTGTGACAATCTCACATGAGTCCGGATCAAACGCCTAGATCGGGTTTAATGCTCGTGAGACACTAACGATCCGGCGAAAATATATTTTGGAGCAAAAGTTAACTTCGACTTAAACTACTTCTACAAATAAGTGGATGACACTTCCATATATTACTAGGTTAAACGATATCAAAATATTTTAAACGAACCACGACGTCACAAGCCACAGACTATTTGGAATTTGAGCAAATACATAGATAACTAATGCAACAGAAGTTGATGAAATCGGAGGAGACCGCAACTAAACCGTTAAATGAAAACTACACCAAAATAGATCAACAGGAAGGCATGGATGAATCATTGTCAGACAAGCTTAACGAAATCAACATTTGAGCCAACAAATCATTGACTCGCAGTTGCTTGAGGTCCCCAATTTATTTTTCCACGGAAGAAAACCATGAAATGGGGTACCAACCTCGGGAGTGCGACTGTCAGAGCATAAGACCTGATCCGCTAAGCTTCTCCTTGGTGATGCAATCAAGTCGTTCAGCCATCTCGGGGGTTAACAAATTCCTCCAGTCCCCAACCTCGCCCTTCCTGAAGAAAGCCTTGTTCTCCATCCCGAGACTTACTTTTCCATTCATATTGACCTCTAACTTACTCAGGCTCTCGAAGCTGCACATCCTTGTTATCTCGATAGTCACCTCATCATCTTCAATAGGAAAACCAATAAACTCAGCCAGCCGCTTTGTGTACTCAACGGGTCTTTCCTTCACGTCCTCAAACTTGAGGAACAAAACTCTCTCTGGCATGTCCATGCTGGCCTTCCAGTACCCCAACAGGTGGTCCCAATGAGGCCCGAAGTCATTTATGCCCCTACAGAACATGTCGAATACCTCATCCAGAGCATTCTCACCACTCTCTTTCGGCTTCAACATGTTAGTGAAGTGCCACAACGAGAGGAAAGTGTCCTTAACATTGCGACACAGGTAAACAATCTTGCACTTAGAGTCCTTGATACTCTCAGGGAGGAGACTGTAAGGGATGTGAGTGGCGAAAATCCTCGGAGAAGGAAATGACGACAAATCTGGATTCTCATTGTCGAGATACAAGTCTAACTCCAAGAAGGGCACCAGATCGTGGGGATTCATCGTGAGCAACGGGCTAGGATTTTTTGAGGAGACTTCTCCCGTGGAATGGATGGCATGGTGGGACAGCATGAATAGGATAGCCTTAAGCCAGGTGGTGCCTGATTTTGGCATGGTTGCTAGGATGACATCGTTGTCGCAGGCACGGAAGTTGTTCCGGCTCGAGAGGACTCCATTCAACTGCCCAGCCAGGAACCAGAATCCGCGGTAGAGGTGGAGATTGGACGTGACCCAGCCCTTCTCGCACGACAAGGTCGGGAGGAGGTCCTTGCACTCCTGGGTGAGATTAGGTTCTTGAAGGTGCCTTGGCAAGGGAAGAGTTGACGACGAAGATCCATCTGAAGCCATGTAAGAAAAGAGTTTGTAGTCTGAATTTTTTTGTTGAGAAGATAAATAATCGGCTGTCTCAAGCATCTCCTCTTAACGACACTGTTAGGAATCACTGTAGTCAGTCCCCCACGTGAATCACGTGGAATGGTTATCCTCGTGGAACCCAACACGGAGAGGGGAGGTGGTCGGGTCTAAAAATAAATAAAAATAAGATGTGAAATCAATCTATCTATAATAAATGTTTTGATCCTGAAATCGTGGAGGGAGTCGTGGCTGAGGTGTCTTTCAGGTCTCCAAAATTGGTAGTACCAGCGTGCCCCCATGGATCTATCTTGTCTTAGTTTCTTGCGCGCATTTGTTGGACTTTTATTTCGATATCTCTAAACAGTGATTTCCTTCTTGAAAGTTGGATCCTAAGCGATTTCCTTCGGATATTATCCTTGTTGACTTACTAGTAATATTAAAAAAAAAGTAACTAGGAGGTTCTATTAATTCATACAACGAAAGTTGATGATCGAAAACAGCCCTGAAACGGGGATGGATCACCAAAAGAGAAACTTGACAAATCAACATTCGAGCCAACGAGACTTTGACTCGCACTTGCTTGAGTTCCCTCCCCATTTGTTTTACACTGGAACAAAATGGGATAGTCTGTTAATTTTAGAGCTTAAGCTGAAAGCTGAGGAAGAAGATGAGGAATTTTGAGAGAATTTTTATTAATCTTTTTCACACCCCAAACAAATTTGAGTAACTTATTCCGCCGCACTGCACACACTGCCAACGGCCTAAAAACCTTCCTAGCTTTTTGTAATTACAACTTTGTCCTTGTCCCCTTTTTTCCTAAAGGCCAACGGGCCTAAGAATCAAAGAATGTGGGATTGGCCTTGGCCTTGGCCTCAGTGCCAAAATTATCCAGGCTCGCATTTCTGATCCACAAGTCCATCCGCTTGCTCAACAAGATAGATGCGCTCACACTTCCCTAACGATGGGAATTTTGAATATCATGCATTCTCATTTTGTCGAGAAGGAAGTTTAACCTTCGAGGATGTAAGGCCTTGATAAATATATTCGCGAGTCGGTGTTGTGTCCTCATATGCAGCCCCTTAATAATTTCTTCATTAATCTTTTCTCTCATTAAGTGCTAGTCCTCTTTTAGGTGTTTCGTACGCTCGTGGAATACTGGATTCTAGCTAATATGTATAGCCGATTCGTTGCCACAATACAAGTGAATCGGCAGCTTTGTGATTACTCTCAAATCTTCCATTAGAGCTTTCAGCCAGATTACCTCTATTGTCGTAGTTGCGATGGCCTTGTACTCAGCCTCCGTAGAACTTCTAGATACGGTGTTTTGCTTCTTTTATCACCATCTAATCAAAGAATCACCCAGAAAATACAAAAACCAGTTGTCAACTTACGACTCATTGCACAACCACCCCAATCGCTATCAGAATAGGCTTGAAGCATGGGTTCTGCCTTACTTGTAAAGAATATACATTTTCCTGGAGTCATCAGCACAAAACAATTTGCATCCCAATATCTTTTTGATGCCTTGTCCATGAATTTTGCAAGAACATGCACCGCATAAGACAAGTCTAGGCGTGTAATCCGCAGGTAAATGAGTCCCCCTACCAGTCTCTTGTACGCACTGACATCTAAAAATGGTTCATCCTCCTCTTTCAGCAAGTCCAATCGTCATCCATTTGTACGAGTCTTGAATGAAACACTAACCATTAAAGAAAACAATGTACGCGCGCCCTTCCGTGACCTCACGGCATGCGACAGCGATTCGAACGATACGAGAATTCGAGACCCGCTCCCCCGATCCTACTCCGGTCGACATCAAGATTCAGGCGTCAAGGCGCTGCGAAAGAGAGCGGGGTTGATACTCCCTTAATTCCTAATCGAGCCTACTCGGGCTCTCGCTCGATCGTCCGAAGGCGTCAAGCGAGAAGCGAAGCATGATCCCAAAAAGGAATCTTCGAGAAAAATCGGGAGCAGCTCGCGTCATCTTCCCCTCATTTATGATAACTCCGTAAGAGAAAGGTTAATGTTGCTTAACGTAGGTAAGCTATTACAGAGTCACCACCGACTTATTTATGAAACGGTTTAAGTCGGAAAAACTATTGGTTCGGGAATCCCGATTTACTAACGTTCATACTCTAACATGCAACGGTGGCCTCGATCCAAAAAAAACGTCTTTGTTTACGGGTTGGACCCGATTCAGGATTTTAGCCCGAACTCATGTTCGATTAAAAATATCAGATGTGACATAAAATCTATGGGCCTAAAGCATGCAAAAACCCACATATCAATTATTAAGATCAAAGGGGGCGGGGAAGGATGGTGATCATGGGCCTATGACTTGGGCCCACGGTCCGTTACCGGTGGAAAAGAAAGAAAATTCGAAAAGCCCACACTTTCCTTTATATCTTAGGCAGCCGAGATAGCACCTCATCGGCGTAAAAATTATCGGTCGGGGCCGCTCTGGTGAGGCCTTCCACTGCGCTTCCTTTCTTGTGCCCCTCCTCCGGCCTCCAAGATTCGTGATGTCAAATCCCTCGAAGTTCTCATACAATTTTTCATGCAACAATAAAAGGAAATAGGTGGTTATGCTATCAAAAAATGAAAATTCAATCATACATTAAGTAGACTAACCAATGGAAAACGTGTTTTTTAAAGTTCACAAAGCTTAGACAGTGGGATCTCGACATATGGAAGCACAGAGACGGACATTCATGAAGATTTCTTTATTTCCTGAAAATTGAGAGCTCAAAGAAAAATAGAAAACCTAACATATGTACAAGATAAAAATTCAAAAAACATGTCCAGACGACCACATTCAAATGATAGACATGCCCGTTGATTTGGGTGACGATCTAACGGTGAGATCAATTGCAATCTCTTTGAGAACGAGAATGCGATGTGTAGAAAATCCAATTCCAAACATATTATGTTCATCGGTTCATTTCCAAATTCATCAGAAACTCCAACGATCAAAATACACATGTATACAACCCTATTTCAATCTAGTTTATTTCTGAAAAGTTTGGAGACGATCCAACGGTCGGATCTTTTAAGATCTCCTCGGAAGTGGGACTGTAGTATGCAGGCGAGTCGCAAACTACACGCATGCCCTTAGCTTCCGGGGTCCTATCTCGGTCCTCGATCATCATAAACATACAAAAAAATTTATTCAAGACCATCACCCATTGGGGATTATTTTGTATGTAGAATTCGGGTCAGGCGACGTCCATAACCCCTTCGAAAAGGCCCCCTTTTGGACTACGATGCTAATAGGCGACAGACTGGGAAATCCGAAGGTTCTCCACAGTTTCAAAGCACGGTTCTTAGGCTATGAGACTCCAAACAACCTGAAAAAAATTTGAAAATATGCATAATCAAGTAAGGAAGACATACCACCTGATTTCACATCGATCCGACATCGGACAGGAAAGTTACGGTTCATGGACTGCCTCCCCTGCTTTATGGCCGATGTTGTCTTGCTCATCGGTGCTCGGCTTGCGTTTCACGCCACATGTGAGTATTAAAATAAATTGGTCGGCCATGCTCTAAAGTGAAAGAGGGATTGCATGATTATGAAGAAAAAGATCGAAGACTTACCGATGGGTTGCCTCGCCCCGGGGTGGCCGGGAGAAGAAGAAGGATGTCCGGGAGTCCGTCATGGGCTGCCTTGGAGCCAGTCCTTAGATTTTGGCTATGATGGGAGTGAGGTCGAAAAGATGGGTGCCGGCTGGTTGGAGGTTTTGGCTCGTCAGCGCTGGATGCTTCTTAGCGAGGTCGGAGAAGGGTTTCCCGACTTCTTTCATTGCTCGCTCATGTTTGTCGAAATTCGTCTAACTTGGAATTCAGAATTCCTTTGATTGGGATGCTCATGTATCGGTCGAAGGAGCCTTTCTATTGTTGTAACGTGGGTTTGGCATACCTTTTGTTTGAGGTTTTAAATTCTTTGTTTTGAGAACTAATCTAAGGACCTTATCGGGAGTTGCTAGACCACAGAGGTTTCACTCTCCAAGCGAATTCTCCATCTTCAGACAGTTAGCCAGTCGAGCCGCTCCGTTGGTGACATCTAATAATCCACTTTGGGGATGCTTTCCCCTTGATTTGTTTGGGAGATGCTTTACGGGTGAGATCTGCTTTGGGGAATATTTTCTTCCTCATTTATTGGAGAAAGGCACATTTGCTCTTGTGACCGTTTGTGTTGGTCCTGATGCTTTATATTGCTATTTTGATTCTGCGCTTTGCTTTTTTAAAAACTTTGGTCTTTGCGCTGACTTTGGTTTTTCCTTACTAAACTATAGGGATTTGCCCCATTTTCTTTCTCTCATTAATTCTATCGGAGATGCTTTGGACTCATTGTGAAATTTTTTGGAGATGCTTTGTCCTTGGGAGCGATTCAAGTGGTGTGCACGTCCGTTAATGGTGCCTAGTTGCTTGTACCTTGAGGAAGTGTCGCCCCTGTGTTCCGTCGATTCCGGTTTCTTACTACATGATCTCCATTTACCTCAATGTGAGGCGGCCTTTAGACTCGGAGGGAGTAGTGTATGAGAAACTTCGAATTTGGCTCTGAGGGGCTAGCAACGGTCAATGTTATGTGTTTGGGGTAGAGAATAAACTCTCGATATCATCCCGGTCTGAGCATCTTTTATCAAGAGATTGTTCGTCTACAGGGACATTTATGTGGGTGAACTCTCAAAGTGTTTACACTCATCTCTCGGGGGTAAGTATTTGGGAGTGGGTTTGCCTTCTCCGTTTATTGTCTAGAAGCATTTTCATAATGTTGAAAAATCTCGTGGAGATGCAAATGATCACACGAATGTTTAAGAAATGAATACATTGAGGTAAGCCAACATTTTTGGAGATTTTATATGGAGGTATTACTCTTGTGCAAACTCTGTCGAGAAAGTACTTGTACTTCCGTGTCCCAGGTCATGTTATTTAATGTTTTGGTCGAATCAACTTTGTCATTTTTTAGGAGTTTGTACCGTACTGTGTCGATGCTCGTGTACCTACACATGGACGAGAACGAAGCTAGTTCATGTACTTCGACTCTTGCTTAGGGAAGTAATAATAAATTCGGGTGCTCGCCGGGGAGTTGAGATGAGGATGTCCATCTCGATTGCTGCTAAGAAAGAATATGCTTGCATATTCAACTTGTACTGGGGAATATGGTGTGTTCATGTAACCAATTTCGACTTGGGGAAGTGAGAAGTGTGATTCTAGTTAGGGAATGATAAGAAATATTTGTTAGGGAATAGTGTAGATGATACTCCCTTTTTAGTGATCATCATTGGTGATGACGAAGGCAACTCTAAAGCTTTGGTTCAGAATATTTTGCCCGACCGCCCGCGCCTTTGTTCGTAATGCAGGATGCTCATGTATTACAAACGCCAAAGGGTGAAAAAACAAGTGAGCTCATGTAATTTGTTGTGTAGTGAAAGTATTCAAAGTGAATTAATAATCCCTTTCATGTCGCTTCGTCAGTGCTTCTTGCCTTATGTGAGCTTTATCAGTGCTTCTTTCATGTCGCTTCTTTAGTGAGCTTTATACTTCCTTTTCATGTGATTTCATTATTGCATCTTTGTCCGTGGGAATCGAAGGATTGACAAAGTTGTTACTCTTGTGTTATGTTAGTTGTAAAGGGTTGATGATGTACCTATCAAACAGATGGTGGAAACAAGTGAGTTTGTGCGACATGTTCCCTTATAGAGTAGAAACGAAATGTGCTCATGTGATTTCATTTGTAAGAAAGGCGAGGTACAGTTGTGGTACTTTCCTTTTCTATGAGTTTGTCATTGCATCTTCGTCCGATGGAATCGAAGGATTGACGAAATGCTACTCTTGCCTTGTGCCCGTTGTATAAGGATATTCATGTACCAATCAAACATATGATGAAAGAAATAAGTGAGTTCAAATGACTTATTTCTTTTAGAGTAATTTGATCATGTAATTTCGCTTGTAAGAAAGGTGAAGTAGAGTTCTTAGTACTTCCGTTTGATATGATCTCGTCATTACATCTTCGTCCTCATGAATCGAAGTATTGATGAAATTCTACTCTGGCCATGTGTCTATTGTATAAGGTTGCTCATGTACCTATCAAACAGATGACTAGAAAACAAGTGAGTTCGAATGGCTTGTTTCTTTTAGATTATAAACAAAATTTGCTCATGTAATTTCGTTTATAAGAATGTTGAAGTAGAGTTTTGGTACTTCCCATTCATTGAGTTTCGTTAGTGCATCTTTATCCGCAGGAATCAAAGGGTTGACAAAAATGTTGACTTTGGCATGTTTGTTGTACCTATCAAACAACTGGGGAGAAGACAACTGAGTTTGTGCAACTTGTTTTCTTTCAGACTAGAGTTGAAGTTTTCTTATGTAACTTCATCTATAATGAAAGGTGAAGTAGAGTTTTGGTACTTCCCGTTTTGTTTGATTTCATCAATAAGTCTTCGTCTCATGGAATCGAAGGATTGACAAAACTGCAACAAGCCTTTGGCTTGAAGCTTTGCCACCATCGCCTTGCCATAGGAGTCATGTATCATTTGTGTGAGGAGTTCATGTAACTTTTCATGTGCGTTATCAATGCGCTTTTTGTTTGCCCTAGGGGATATGAAGGATCGTCGATGAAGCTCATTTTGATGCTCTGGCTCGAAATTTTGTGGTTTGTGTTCATCGTTTCCATAGGATGCTCGTGTACCAATGAGACAAGCATGTAGAGTAAAATAAATAAGCATATGTAACTTATTAATTTCGAAACAAATACTTCCCTTTTGTGTAATTCATTATTTAGTTGATAACGAAAGTTATTTCGAAGTTTTGGCTTGGATATTGTTTCGAAACTTTGGTCGTCATGATAAGATGTTGTTGTACTTACATGCGACAAGAATAGAAACAAGTGAGCTAAAGTGACTTGTTTTTGCATATAGGTATTGATTAGGGAACGAATACTCCCTTTCATATGTGTCGTTATTTTGAAAATGAAAGTTGTTTCAAAGATTTGACTCGAGACTAATTCAAGACTTTGACAGTTGTTCTTTGCCCCAGTTTTAAGGAGGTTTGTCGATGAAGGTCATTACGGTGCCCCAGTTTGATTGTCTATGTTCTTTACCCCAGTTTGGGGGATTGAAAGAAATTCGCCAACAAAAGTCATTTCGATGTTCCGATTCGAAACTTTGTTGTTTGTCTTCGTTGTATGACTAAGACGATTATGTATCTTTGAGACAAGTATGGAGAAACAAGTGAGCTCATGTAACATGCTCTTTGTAGAGAAATTATTGATTTTGGAAGGAATACTCCCTTCATGTGTGTCATTATTTTGATAACGAAGGCTATTTCAAAACTTTGGTTTGAAACTTTTTCACCCTACTACCCTCGCCTTCATCATCTGTCTCGAATAAGACAAGCCGAAGGGCAAAACAAGTAAGCTCATGTAACCGTTTTAAGAAGAAAGTACTAGTTAAGGAACGAATACTCCCTTTCTTGTTGTTTGTTGTTTTTTCAACAGAGAATTCTCCAAGTTTATTTGGAGTCTTGCCCCAGGATCGCTCAGAGATTTGCCCATCGATCACTCGGCGATTTGCCCCAAGGATTGCTCTCGTGCATTATTGTCTTCATGTGCGTAATTTTTTTGCCAACGAAAATTGTTTCGAAACTTTGGTTCGAAACTTTTCCACCCAGCCACCCTCGCCTTCGTTGCCTGTTTAGGATGATCATGTACCTATAAGACACGCAGGGCAAAACAAGTAAGTTTATGTAACTTGTTTTGCGTAGGAAGTATCAGTTCACAAACAAATACTCCCTTTCGTGTGGTTGTAATGTTAATGGATGTCTGCGTTGATTGTTCGTAACTTTTCTTCTTCGTTAAGATGATTTCTTTCTAAAAAGCAGGCTTGACAACGAACAACCTTCATAATTCGAAGCGTATCGTATTCTAGAATTTGTTGCATTTGGCGGGATCCATTTGAAAATATGGTCGCTCGGTTGAATGCTCTAGACGTGCATTGTTGATAGCACTTTGTGGTGGGCATAAGCGATGGCCGCTACTGTGGTGGGCGGGTTAGGGAATTGGTCGCTCATATGGGGGGCTGAGGCGCTTGTTTCACGTCAATGCGGTGTTGATTGAACTCTCCTCTTATCTTTGGGAGGAGGTCTTGAGAGTCGGTGGCTGACTTTCGCCGGAGTGACCACTTTGGTGCCATAGATGTGTTCGAAGGGAGTTTCTCCAGTCGTGGGGCCCACCATTCTTCAACAGGCTACATGTTCCTTAGCGTCAGGAAGTTGTTGTCTGAGAATTGCTCCAAACGATTCATCTCATACTGTGAGATAAAATGGATGCCCAGGTGTTGGCGGTTTGAATATCGGTGGCTCCGACAGAAATGTCTTGAGTTGTTGGAAGGCGAGTAACACAAATGGGAGCTTCTGATGCCGGTCACGCTATGTATTAACCGTCTCTTGAAGAATATGGTCCATGTTCATGATTTTATCTAGGGGATGCTTTGGGTGCAGCGTTCGTTGAGTTCTTGTTATTTGAGAAACAGTGAGGTTGAATCTCAGTTGATGTCGAGTGATAATGTTTGGAGGTTGATTTCTTGTAGGAGTCCTGATATCGCGAGGTCATTGTGAAGGCCGGGGTTTTCAAAGTTAAGAAGGACCCGACGGGAAACATTGTCAAGCACAAGGCCCGACTAGTTGCAAAAAGGTACGCTCAACGTCAGGTGGTGGATTTCGACGAAGTATATGCTCCAGTTGAGAGAATGGAAACGGTTTGGCTGTTGATTGCTCTTGCTGCAAACCACAAATGGGAAGTACACCACATGGACGTGAAATCTGCGTTTTTGAATGGTGATCTAACCGAGGATGTCTATGTGTGTCAACCTCCAGGTTTCATTGTTGGGAATGATGAGAGGCAAGTGCTCAAGCTTCGAAAAGCCCTCTACGGGTTGAGGCAAGCGCCATGGGCGTGGAACGCAAAGCTTGACAAGGAATTGACCACTCTTGGTTTTGAGCGGAGCAAGCTGGATCATGCGGTGTACCGGAGAGGAGATCAACGCTCCTTCCTATTAGTCGGCGTGTACGTCGATGATCTGATCATCACCGGGCCAGTCAACAAGGATATTGCAGTTTTCAAGCACGAGATGATCAAACGGTTCAACATGAGTGATCTTGGTTTACTGAGCTATTATTTAGGAATTGAAGTGAAACAAGGAGAAGGAGAGATCAAAATCTGCCAGAGCTCTTACGCGGCCAAAATCCTCGAAATGGGAGGGATGAACAACTGCAATCCATGCCATACTCCCATGGAGAACCGGCTAAAGTTAAATAAGAGTCCTTGCGAGGACACCCAAGTGGCGTAAGGTGGGTGGTGGGTGTTTGGAACCTTGTCATGATCCTTGGTTCGAACCCCATCACGCACACTCCACTTGGAAAATTAAGGTTGGTCTCCTGGGTGATGGCTAATAAAGCCCAGGAGCCGCCCACCTGCTGGGCCTTTGGGCCTCAACTGAAATTGGACCGACAGGGGAGCAGGCCTCAAGTCGGGCCCAGAGGGGATGTAGAGGGGCCGGGCCTGAGGTTCGCAGGCTTGAGGAGGGAAGGCCATTGATGCCACGAGATATAGGAGTATTGTTGGAAGCTTGCGTTATATTGTTAATACCAGGCCTGATCTCGCTTACTCGGTGGACGTAGTTAGTAGATATATGGAAAATCCTGGAGCACAACATTGGGCAGCAGTAAAACAAATACTTCGGTATCTGAAAGGCACTGTCGATTATGGCTGCAGTTACAAAAGAAAGTCTGGACTGCAACTCGGGCTTGTTGGTTTCAGTGACAGTGATTTTGCCGGGGATGTCGATGATCGAAAAAGTACCACAGGGATAGCATTTTTCCTCAACTCGTGTCTTATTTCATGGACATCACAGAAACAAAAGGTCGTGGCACTCTCTTCTTGTGAGGCGGAGTACATTGCGGCAGTAGCGGCCGCAGCGGCCGCATGTCAGGGTGTGTATCTGAGCAGATTTTTAGGAGAGCTGATTGGGAACGCTCCGGCTCAGGTAAATTTGATGGTGGACAACAGGTCGGCAATTGCGTTGAGCATGAATCCAGTGAATCATGACAGGAGTAAGCACATTGACACAAAATATCACTTCATTCATGAATGCATCGAAGATGGAAGGGTGAAGATCAATCATATTGGTACCGACCAGCAGTTGGCCGACATCCTCACTAAGGCACTTGGGCGTGTGAAGTTCGTCGAGATGAGGCAGAAGTTTGGAGTTGTTCAGGTGCAATGGATTCGGGGGTGATTGTTAGCATTAACCCATTGCATTTAAGATTTCGGTAATGGGTTAGTGGTTTTGTGTTTTTATGACTTGTTAGTGGAGTCATTTAATTAATGGTTAGTGGAGTCATTTAGTTAGTGACTTAATTACAAGTTAGTGGAGGAAGAAGTTAAATGTGTGGTTTGTATAAATAAGTATCAAACTCGAATGAAAATCACTTCTCTTTGGCGAACACTCTTTACATCCTCTTGTTATTTTCCCTAGTCATTCTCTAACTCGTTCACGCCAAGGTTCGAGCTTGGCTCCAACATCATCTGTCCTCTTTCCTGATCTTCTTTCTTTTTTTATGATTTATTTATTTAATTAACATGTGGGCGGTACTTTGTTTCATTTGTTACTTAAATGTGTTGGTTTTATTGGACTTCTTTTAAATAAAAAAAGTAAAAAAAGAAAGGATGATTTTTCGTAAAAAGTGTACCTTTTGAATAAATCTAATCCAGATTATGCATTATTAATTCAAATCACATCTCATCTTGCATGATCGTTTGCGCCGAAAATTTTCCTAACGTCGTCGAGCTTCCGATAAATGCATATATGAGAAATATCGACCTAATGTCGATAGCCCGCATCAAAAACCGATTCAAGCCCTTTCAAAGGGGTGAGACAAATCTTGCTGTTATTAATTATATTTAGTTCAGATATAATTAATACTACTCATATACCCTTCTATTGTATACTCTATTTTGCAAGTAAACAACTGAGGATTCAACAACCAAAGAGACATCTTCTGATATATCGAAAGACTGACATCAACAGGCTATAAAATGTCCCATTTAATTCAATCATTTCAAACGGTAAGTCATGCCTTACTGTTTCACTTCGGTTAAATTTACGTCGATTTAACTGTTACTAAAGACTTTACACATCTCTCTCCTTTTCTTTATTTTAAAACAATGAAGAATTCATTACCAAGGGACATCATTTTTCGACATCACGAAATATTAACATCAACGAGTCACACAACGCCCCGTGAATATCATTCTTCCTCACTCAGTTAATTTTAATTATTTGACATGTCTTAATTAGAATTCTCTTACCACCATTTTCTTCACCATTTTTTATTTGATTTGCCTGAAAATCAACCGAGCTTTGCGGGAATTTGACAAGACAAATTTCGAAGACTGAAGGCTGGAAGGCATGTGTAGCAAACCACGTGGGTTGGATCTACCGCGGCCTAAAAACCGTTGGTTCGAAGTACAGCGGCCTCGACCGTCATTTAAGGTATAAAGGAGAGGTGCGGGCCTTCCCAAAACAAATTATATATCCACCTGTAAAGAGGTTGTGGGCCCAAGTGCATATGTTCACAATCACCATCCTTCCTCGCCTCCCTTTTATCTCAATAATTATTTGTGTTTGTGCGCATGTCGTTAGGCAACTTAGCTTTATTATCGCATGTTGGTGTAAATCAACAAATATGAATTCGAGTCCAACGCTGGAATCGGGTCCAACGCCCATAAAACAGTGACATGAGTATGGAGCCATGTCCGGATTGGCTTTAAAGCCCGTTAACCAAAAGTAAACTTTTGGAGCAAACGTTACATTTCCGCATATTTAGATGTAAGAGTTAGTAAATGGGGATTCTCGAACCGAACTGTTTTTCCGACTTAAACAGTTTTAAAAATAAGTCAGTGGCGACTCTGTAATAGCTTACCTAGGCTAAGCAACAACAACCATTTTTACGGAGCCATCATGGATGAGGAAAAGGCGACACGAGCTGTCCCGATCCTCTCGAAATTTCTTCTGTGGATCATGCTTCATTATTCACTAATCGCCTCCTAAGGAGAAAGGAGACGATCGGCGATGGCTTGGGCAGGCCCGATTAGGAATCGAGGGAAAATTGACCTGGGTTTCCTTCGTATCGTTTGGACGTTCGAGTCCCGGCGTTGACAGGAGGGCACCAGGGGGAGCGTGTCCAAATTCTCGTGCTGCCCATAATGTAGCGTGGGTGCTAGGTCGGATGGCACGCATATACCTTCCGTTGATGCCACTAGATGTCGGGTTTAAGCTGGTTCGAAAGGGATTCCGTTGGTGGAACTGAACCTACCTTGGGTTTCGTCGAGAAAGGTCAAAATGAAGGAGGAGGATTCGTATGCAATCAGATGGTTCGCCGGGATTGCAATGGAAGAAATGTTTTCGTGGGGAAAGGTCGATGGAAAGTCCTCAAGAAAAAAGAGGGGGCTGTCTGTAGTGAGGTTGATCTCTGCCCCCCTCTCCCTTGCCACCCTTTACAAATAAAGCCCTTCTTTTCGCTAGGATCAGATCGAAGGGTGAGGGCAAATTCCAGGTGGCAGCATTGGGGTGATCGTACTACTCCCATCCTCCGAGAAAGCCATTGTTGGGAATCCTCCGGGTGGCAAATTTTAGGCAGTGTCATACCATCCCTCCGGGGGTTGGGGAATTTTTTCTTATCCTAGTATTTTGTTGACATACGGAGTTTTCATTGGACTGCCGAACTTTAAACTTGAAGATCAAATCCAATGGTCGAAAGCAAATAAGGTGGACTAATGAGGTTGTGCTTGTGATGGGTATGAGCCTTTTGGTTTTAAGGTCTCATTGGATTTTGAATTGGAATATTTAGTTTAGAAACTTGTGATAATTGGTTTTTAGCCTAATAATAATTTGAGGTATCTCACCTATAACGTGATTCCAGGTATATAGATCGACGGCCACTGCCCACCTACTTTCATCTAAATATTTATTTGTGATTGATGTGTGACAATCTCACATGAGTCGGGGTCGAACGCCTAGATCGGGTTTAATGCTCGTGAAATACTGACGATCCAGCGCAAATATATTTTGGAGCAAAAGTTAACTTTGACTTAAACTACTTCTACAAATTAGTCGATGACAATTCCATATATTACTAGGTTAAACAATATCAAAATATTTTAAACGAACCACGACGTCACAAGCCACAGACTATTTGGAATTTGAGCAAATACAGAGATAACTAATGCAACAGAAGTTGGTGAAATCGGAGGAGACCGCAACTAAACCGTTACATGAAAACTACACCAAAATAGATCAACAGGAAGGCATGGATGAATCATTGCAGACAAGCTTAACGAAATCAACATTTGAGCCAACAAATCATTGACTCGCAGTTGCTTGAGGTCCCCAATTTATTTTTCCACGGAAGAAAACCATGAAATGGGGTACCCACCTCGGGAGTGCGAGTGTCAGAGTATAAGACCTGATCCGCTTAGCTTCTCCTTGGTGATGCAATCAAGTCGTTCAGCTATCTCGGGGGTTAACAAATTCTTCCAGTCCCCAACCTCGCCCTTCCTGAAGTAAGCCTTGTTCTCCACCCCGAAACGTATTTTTCCATTAATATTGACCTCTAACTTACTCAGGCTCTCGAAGCTGCACATCCTTGTTATCTCGATAGTCACCTCATCATCTTCGATAGGAAAACCAATAAACTCAGCCAGCCGCTTTGTGTACTCAACGGGTCTTTCCTTCACGTCGTCAAACTTGAGGAACAAAACTCTCTCTGGCATGTCAATGCTGGCCTTCCAGTACCCCAACAGGTGGTCCCAATCAGGCCCGAAGTGATTTATGCCCCTACAGAACTGAAGGATCCGATCCTCGTCTGTTTAAGATTGATGACATCGAATTTCATAAATTCGGTGAACAACCTAAGGATCTACCTATTCAGAGTGGATTAGAACCGATGCTGTGTATAGGGATAAAAATTATACCTTTTCTTACCTACGGATTTGGTTGATAATTCTTCTCTCCGAATCGACGACGAAACCGATCTAGTTTTCAAAACGAAAACCTCCAAAGGTATCCACCAAGAACTCGAAAAAATGCCCGAGTGCTTTAGCTAGGAAGCACGCGAGATGAAACCGCTTCGTCTAGATCAAAATCTCCAGAACCAACCGTTGTTCCAAAGGATATCAATTTTGGTCTCCCAATCAAGGTAAGAAACAATTTTCTAAAATCGTTATCCAACCCTAATGCAAGAGACGATCACATATAGGAAAGTCTCAGGGTTGATTTTTATTTTACTATTATTTTAAATATAATTTATATCATATATAAATTATATTATAATAATATATTACGACCAAAATATCTAGGATTAATTTATGTTATCTCATAACATAAACTGCTCGTCTATAATTAATTATAACTTTTATCATTAATTCAGACATATGATCACAACTATATGTGACACGGTAAAACATTCTTTCCGTACCTGTTCTTATGCGGTGTGACCCTGTGGGATCCCGTCACTTGGGTTATAGAATTAACCAATTTAATTCTAAAATCAAGTTTATGCCTAGCCAACATATATTGATCCCCAAACGACGCAGACAAAATACGCCGGGCAAATTGTGATCCTCAAACAACATAAACTGTTTGTGTCAATTCCTTGTCACATGATGTCCATATAATCACAAGATAAGAATGCGACATCCTCATCGAATTATATATTCTCGATTTCCTGAATATCGATCTCTTATGATTAACCATTAATCATTGTGCACATGTGATCTCTATTCATCGATGGCCCGTAGACATCATCACTCATCATTCGAGGGACAAAGGTTTCTTGATGCGAACACTCTCCACATATGCTCCATGTATAATGTAGCAAACACCTTTATTAATCCCAATCTAGAGATTTTTGATGGCACCAACAAAATACATTTTACATATTGAAGAGAACCATCTCAACCATAAAATTCTAGACACACGAAATACCAATAACACAATGTAATCTTAGTATTTCATATCGGGTCATTCCAGTAACCTAAACTCATTTAGATACTTGTGTGATTAGATTGATAACTCCTTATCACATGACCTGTAAAACATGGTCATAATCTAATCCACACACTAATCTTATTTGATAATTAGTGTCCCATTCTAATTATCAAGATCAGGGATTTTAGAGAAATCATAATGAAGATAATGGAGTTTTACAACTCAGGTCATCAACCTTCGTGATCCATATATCATGATAACTCAAGGAACAAAATAATAAAATCATCATTTATTATAAAAATAAACATAAAACTGATTGGCCGTCGAACATAATGCTAACAATCTCCCACTTGTTCTAGAGCCAATCGACCATTGGTCATAAACAAGTAGCCAACTTATCCAGTATCACACGTAAGTGTGATAACAATAATTCAATTCCAATTGCCCATGTATCTAATACCCATAGATGCAACATGCATCGTATGCTTGACTTGAGATAAAGGCTTCGTTAGCGGGTCAGCCGTGTTTGCCTCTATGTTTACCCGAACAACTTTCACATCGCCCCGTTCGACAATCTCACGGATGAGATGATAACGTCTCAAAACATGCTTAGATTTCTGGTGCGATCTAGGCTCTCTAGCTTGTGCGATCGCTCCATTGTTGTCACAATAAAGTTCAATCGGACCAGAAACACTAGGCACTATGCCAAGTTCTGACACGAACTTTCGAATCCAACACCCTTCCTTCGCTGCTTCTGAAGCAGCTATATATTCTGCCTCGGTGGTTGAATCTGCTGTGGTTTCTTGCTTAGAACTTTTCCAGCTCACAGCACCTCCATTTAAGATGAATATGTATCCCGATTGAGATCGAGAATCATCAGGATCCGATTGAAAGCTAGCATCAGTGTAACCTCTTACAACAAGCTCAGTATCCCCGCCGAAGACTAGAAAATTATCCTTAGTTCTTCTTAAGTACTTAAGAATATTCTTGACAGCTCTCCAATGACCCATACCAGGATTCGCTTGATGTCGACTAGTTGCACTCAAAGCATAGGCGACATCAGGGCGCGTGCATATCATGGCGTACATAATAGAGCCAATTGTTGATGCATATGGGACTCTACTCATCGCATCTAGTTCATCAGGTGTCAACGGACACTGCTTCTTACTTAGATGTACACCATGTGACATCGGAAGAAACCCCTTCTTGGATTCATCCATGTTAAATCTCTTTAACACTTTGTCGATATATGCATCTTGGCTTAATCCAATAAGTTTATTCGATCTATCCCGATAGATTCGAATACCTAATACATAAGTAGCCTCGCCCAAGTCTTTCATCGAGAACACTTTCATCAATGATGACTTAACAAATCCCAGTAGAGATACATCATTCCCAATCAAAAGTATGTCATCCACATATAAGACCAGGAATATAATTGAGCTCCCACTAATCTTCTTGTATAAACAAGGTTCCTCTTCACATTTGACGAAATCAAACATTTTAATTTCTTTGTCAAATCGAATGTTCCAACTCCGGGATGCTTGCTTCAATCCATATATGGATCGTTGAAGCTTGCACACCTTTCCACTATCAATTGAATCGACAAAACCTTCGGGTTGTGTCATATACACATCCTCTTCTAAATCACCATTTAAAAATGCAGTTTTGACATCCATTTGCCATATCTCATAGTCATAGAATGCGGCGATAGCTAGAAGTATCCGTATTGATTTTAACATAGCCACGGGCGAAAAAGTCTCGTCATAATCAACTCCTTGAATTTGACGAAAACCCTTTGCTACTAACCGAGCCTTGTAAATAGTCAAGTTGCCATCCACATCGGTCTTTCTTTTAAAGACCCATTTGTTTTCAATGGGTCTAACCCCTTGAGGTGGTTCAACCAAGTTCCAAACCTGATTATCGTACATGGATTGCATTTCGGATTTCATGGCTTTGAGCCATTCTCCAGAGTCGGGCCTATTCATTGCTTCTTTATAGGTCAGAGGGTCTTCGGTATCTGATATCGTCACCTCACAAATTTCTATATACCTCTTTGGTGGTTGAGACACTCTCGTGGATCTCCTCAGAGTCTCCATTGGTGTAATCTCAGGTTCAGGAATATTATCCACAACTACTTGTGGTATTGGATCTTCTTGAACTTGAGTCGAGAACTCTTGAGAGGATGCTTGAACATCTTCCTCAACCACTTGAGGTGTTGGTTCAGTATTACTCCCACTATTCCCCACATCAAACGATTGGAACACATGATCACGGATGATCATGTCGCCTGGTGATGTTTCTTGAACCTCTTCAAGGTTAATATCACTTTGACTAGTTCTTGCGAGAAACTCTTTCTCCAAGAATACTCCATGTCGAGCAACAACAATCTTGTTTTCAGACGGGTAATAAAAATAATATCCTCTAGTCACTTTCGGATAACCTATAAAGAAACATTTGTCTGATTTGGGTTCAAGTTTGTCTGATATCAATCTTTTAACAAAAGACTGGCAACCCCAAATTTTAAGAAAAGACATTGATGGAACCTTTCCAAACCATAACTGATATGGCGTCTTCTCTACAGACTTAGATGGAACCCTATTAAGTAAAAATGCGGCGGTTTCTAATGCGTAACTCCAAAGGTTTATCGGTAGACTTGTCCCGCTCATCATAGAACGAACCATATCCAACAAGGTTCTATTCCTCCTCTCAGATACACCATTCCATTGCGGTGTTCCTGGAGGTGTGAGTTGGGAAACTATTCCGCACTCCCTTAGATAAGCTTGAAATTCCAAACTCAAGTATTCACCTCCACGATCCGATCGTAAAGTTTTAACTTTCTTATCGAGTTGGTTCTCAACTTCACTTTTGAATTCTTTGAACTTTTCAAAGGTTTCAGATTTTTGCCTCATTAAATAGACATAGCCGTATCTACTTAAGTCGCCGGTAAAGGTTATGAAGTATCGAAAACCTCCTCTAGCAGAAGTACTCATGGGTCCACATACATCAGTATGTACAAGTTCCAATAAGTTACTTGCTCTTTCACCTTCCCTTTTGAACGGCGCTTTAGTCATTTTACCAATCAAACAAGATTCGCACCTGTCTATAGACTCCAAGTCAAGATTACCAAGAGCTCCAAGTTCTTGCAATTTCTTGATGCGACTCTCATTTATATGACCTAAGCGGTGATGCCATATGTGAGTCATACTCTCATGGGAAGACTTGAGTTTTTTGTTATTGACATTATAAATGGGCTTCTCCATGTCTAGTACGTATAAACCATCTTTCATATAAGATGATCCATAAAACACACCATCTCTGTAGATAGAACAACATTTGTTCTTTATGATAAATTCAAAACCATCAGTGTCCAAACACGAAACAGAGATAATGTTCCTAGAAATGGATGGGACAAAATAAACATTATTCAGTTTTATTTCAAGTCCACTTGGTAAATGCAATTCAACACATCCCACGAAGAGGCTCGCAACACTTGCTCCATTTCCAACGCGGAGTTGCACTTCACCCTTCCTTAGCATCCTCCTTTCTTTAAGTGCCTTCATATTTGAACAAATATGAGCACATGATCCAGTATCTAATACCCAATCATCAAAAGAAGTAGCTAAATTGATTTCAATAACAAATATACCTGACTGCTTGGTTGGAACATTTCCTGCCTTCTTGTCATCAAGGTACTTGGGACAGTTTCTCTTCCAATGTCCAATTCCATGACAATAGAAGCATTCGGCGCCCTCAGCAACTTTTGCCTTCTTCACCTTAGGTTGTGGCAAAATCGCCATTTTGCCCTTTCCCTTCGGAGCTTTACGCTTACCTTTATAATTCCCTTTCTTGGTCCTTTCCGACCCCGAGCTTACAACCAAAACCGATGAAGAACCCTTCTTCATGTCGGCATCAGCGGTTTTAAGCATTCCATGCAACTCCTCGAGACTCTTATCCATATCATTCATATGATAATTCATAATGAATCCCGAAAAACTCTTCGGGAGAGAATTTAGGACTATGTCCGTGGCCAACGATTGTTCCACAGGATGGTTAAGTCTTTCCAGTTCCCGCAATAAGCCAAACATTTTGAGCAAATGGGTACTAACGGAACTCCCTTCCGACATCTTGCAAGATAAGAGATCCTGAATCACCTTGTATCGCTCAACTCTTGCTTTCTCTTGAAACATTTTCTTGAGCTTGTTCATGATGAAATATGAGTTTTGATACAGAAACTCTTTCTGTAACTCAGACTCCATCATTGAAAGCAAGAGAGTCTGCACCTCATGCTCATCATCAAGGTGTTTCCTGTATTTAGCGATATCATCTGATGTAATATCACCAGTCGGCTGCTCGGGTAAGGGAACATCAAGAACATATTCCTTACGCTCATATCTGAGAACAATTCCCATTTGACGAGACCAATCCAGGAAGTTAGTCCCATCCGAGCGCAGACGTTCCAACAAAGAACGAAAAAATGAATTTTGAGGCGTGTTCGCAGACGTAGACATTTTCTACAACACAAGAAAAATTTAATTCATAAATAGTTTTATAAAATCATAGTTTTATAAAAACTCCCATTACAATTTTAATATTGTCCTATAAAAGTAGTAGGACCAAGATCCATATTTTCATTAAGTCTAAGCCAGCGTCGGCATGAAACTTACACTTAATTATTTTAGGTAAGCAACTCCTTGCTAATCACATCACATGTGACTCTTGGCTCGCTAAAATATCACCATATGTTAACGATCTATTCCTCAAGGTCTAAAACCGTTTTAGCCCCTTGATAGGCAAACCTCACTCTATTTTGCTCGGCATGTCGGACATACCCCACGACTACTACGGATTGAATACAACGCCCACTTGGGTGGAGCTCATCGCAAATAATCTGTAATTTGAGGCGGATAGAGTAGGGAAGGAATCAAACCTATTATTTTAGGACATTTAAAAGCAATTAATCATCAGACATCTCATGTCTCTTCTTACCGTACAGAAATAATTAATCTAACCCTTAGATCAATTTTGTTTTTAATTTTATAATTCAAATAATTAGATATAATAATTTCAAATCTAAAATTTGTTAATAAAAATATTCTCAACATTTAGATATAACAATTTTATATCTAAAATCAATTTCTCGTATAATAAAAATCTAAGATTTTGATATAACAACTTTATATCTAAAACCAATTTATTATACCATTAAAATTTCAGAAACTTCGGAAACGAAAATTAACAATCACGTTCTTCCATAGATTTTAGCATCTCACACGTCTAAAGGCACTCAGTATAGACCCTCGCTCTGATACCAATTGAAGGATCCGATCCTCGTCTGTTTAAGATTGATGACATCGAATTTCATAAATTCGGTGAACAACCTAAGGATCTACCTATTCAGAGTGGATTAGAACCGATGCTGTGTATAGGGATAAAAATTATACCTTTTCTTACCTACGGATTTGGTTGATAATTCTTCTCTCCGAATCGACGACGAAACCGATCTAGTTTTCAAAACGAAAACCTCCAAAGGTATCCACCAAGAACTCGAAAAAATGCCCGAGTGCTTTAGCTAGGAAGCACGCGAGATGAAACCGCTTCGTCTAGATCAAAATCTCCAGAACCAACCGTTGTTCCAAAGGATATCAATTTTGGTCTCCCAATCAAGGTAAGAAACAAAAATATTCTCAACATTTAGATATAACAATTTTATATCTAAAATCAATTTCTCGTATAATAAAAATCTAAGATTTTGATATAACAACTTTATATCTAAAACCAATTTATTATACCATTAAAATTTCAGAAACTTCGGAAACGAAAATTAACAATCACGTTCTTCCATAGATTTTAGCATCTCACACGTCTAAAGGCACTCAGTATAGACCCTCCCTCTGATACCAATTGAAGGATCCGATCCTCGTCTGTTTAAGATTGATGACATCGAATTTCATAAATTCGGTGAACAACCTAAGGATCTACCTATTCAGAGTGGATTAGAACCGATGCTGTGTATAGGGATAAAAATTATACCTTTTCTTACCTACGGATTTGGTTGATAATTCTTCTCTCCGAATCGACGACGAAACCGATCTAGTTTTCAAAACGAAAACCTCCAAAGGTATCCACCAAGAACTCGAAAAAATGCCCGAGTGCTTTAGCTAGGAAGCACGCGAGATGAAACCGCTTCGTCTAGATCAAAATCTCCAGAACCAACCGTTGTTCCAAAGGATATCAATTTTGGTCTCCCAATCAAGGTAAGAAACAATTTTCTAAAATCGTTATCCAACCCTAATGCAAGAGACGATCACATATAGGAAAGTCTCAGGGTTGATTTTTATTTTACTATTATTTTAAATATAATTTATATCATATATAAATTATATTATAATAATATATTACGACCAAAATATCTAGGATTAATTTATGCTATCTCATAACATAAACTGCTCGTCTATAATTAATTATAACTTTTATCATTAATTCAGACATATGATCACAACTATATGTGACACGGTAAAACATTCTTTCCGTACCTGTTCTTATGCGGTGTGACCCTGTGGGATCCCGTCACTTGGGTTATAGAATTAACCAATTTAATTCTAAAATCAAGTTTATGCCTAGCCAACATATATTGATCCCCAAACGACGCAGACAAAATACGCCGGGCAAATTGTGATCCTCAAACAACATAAACTGTTTGTGTCAATTCCTTGTCACATGATGTCCATATAATCACAAGATAAGAATGCGACATCCTCATCGAATTATATATTCTCGATTTCCTGAATATCGATCTCTTATGATTAACCATTAATCATTGTGCACATGTGATCTCTATTCATCGATGGCCCGTAGACATCATCACTCATCATTCGAGGGACAAAGGTTTCTTGATGCGAACACTCTCCACATATGCTCCATGTATAATGTAGCAAACACCTTTATTAATCCCAATCTAGAGATTTTTGATGGCACCAACAAAATACATTTTACATATTGAAGAGAACCATCTCAACCATAAAATTCTAGACACACGAAATACCAATAACACAATGTAATCTTAGTATTTCATATCGGGTCATTCCAGTAACCTAAACTCATTTAGATACTTGTGTGATTAGATTGATAACTCCTTATCACATGACCTGTAAAACATGGTCATAATCTAATCCACACACTAATCTTATTTGATAATTAGTGTCCCATTCTAATTATCAAGATCAGGGATTTTAGAGAAATCATAATGAAGATAATGGAGTTTTACAACTCAGGTCATCAACCTTCGTGATCCATATATCATGATAACTCAATGAACAAAATAATAAAATCATCATTTATTATAAAAATAAACATAAAACTGATTGGCCGTCAAACATAATGCTAACAAGAACATGTCGAATACCTCATCCAGAGCATTCTCACCATTTTCTTTCGGCTTCAACATGTTAATGAAGTGCCACCACGAGACGAAAGTGTCCTTAACATTGCGACACAGGTAAACGATCTTGCACTTAGAGTCCTTGATACTCTCAGGGAGGAGACTGTAAGGGATGTGAGTGGAGAAAATCCTCGGAGAAGGAAATGACGACAAATCTGGACTCTCATTGTCGATATACAAGTCCAACTCCAAGAAGGGCACCAGATCGTGGGGATTCATCGTGAGCAACGAGATAGGATTTTTTGAGGAGACTTCTCCCGTGGAATGGATGGCATGGTGGGACAGCATGAATAGTATAGCCTTAAGCCAGGTGGTGCCTGATTTTGGCATGGTTGCTAGGATGACATCGTCATCGCAGGCACGGAAGTTGTTCCAGCTTGAGAGGACTCCATTCAAGGATTGATCTTGGAACCAGAAGCCGCGGTAGAGAAAAACAGGGGACGTGACCCAGCCCTTCTCGCACGGCAAGGTCGGGAGGAGGTCCTTGCACTCCTCGGTGAGATTGGGTTCTTGAAGGTACTTTGGCAAGGGAAGAGTTGACGACGAAGATCCATCTGAAGCCATGTAAGAAAAGAGTTTGTAGTCTGAATTTTTTTGTTGAGAAGATAACTAATCAGCTGTCTGAAGCATCTCCTCTTAACGACACTGTTAGCAATCGGTCTGAAACTTTCCTGGTTCACCCCAACGTTCCCCACGCATTTGTTTTGGGTACAAAATGTGACACGTTCAAATCATGTCATCCCTACCCCTTACTTCCACTACATCGATGTGGATTGCCTCGGGAAATAGCGAGAAAAAGGACTTCACGGGAGCCCACCAACTATTACGACCTACGGCTATTTGATGAATTCCACGATCCGAAGTGAGGCGGAAGCACTTCGGCTCTTTCCAAACGTGAATCTCGGGAAAATCCCTCGAAACCAGCACAGAAAGAGGGGAGGTGGGTCTAAAAAATAAAATAAAATTTAACGGACAATTTGAAAGGGTAAAGTCCCGCCCACGGCTTCTTGTGATTTGGGAAACAAATGATTTTTTTTTTTGTTAGTAAAACATATATTTACTCATAAAACAACTGAGTTTTATAGGAAAATATAGTTAGTTTTACATTTTTTTTATAAAATACGGTTTCAGTTTCGTAGACTACGATTTTACCTTCGAAAGAACGCGTTTTGAAAACGCGCTCCTTAATATACAATAGGAAGAGGCGGGTTTTGAAAACCCACTCCAATGCGGCATCCGGGCACAGAATGAGGATGCGGTTTCAAAACGCGCCCTCATGCAGGGGCGGGTTTTGAACACTTGGAGAATTTCGTCAAGTGTTGTGGGCTACATAAGGGTTAGGTTTTAACGCCTCTCCCGGGAATACACAAGAGACGTGTTTAAAACCCACCCCTTCGACACTTGGAAAAATTCGCGGAGTGGGGACGGAAGGTTTCGTTGTCGGACGGGGGACGGGTGTTGAAAAGCCACCCCTTTCATAACTCCACAAGAGGTGGGTTTTCGCCCCTCAAGTAACTGAATAAGAACCCGCCCCCTTTGCGGCTCAACTTGGGTCCCCACCCCCGAATTCATTTTACCCAAACCCTAACCCAATCCCCGACGCCCGAGCCCCCGTCCTCCGTCCGCCTTCCTCCGACCATACTTCATCTTCCGCTACTCTTCCTACGCCCTCACGTACTTCGTCCTCCGGCCTCACGCCGTCACCCCATCTACCTTCACGCCGACGCCCTTCGTCCTCCGCCCTTTACCGCCGCCCTTCGTCTTCCGCCCGTCACCCCCTCCGTCCTCTGCCCTTTACCCCGACGGCTTCCTCGTTTTGCTAAACAATTTATGTTTATGCCATGAAATTATGTGTAGTTGAAATTAGATTTTAGTTGAAGGTAGGGATTAGTAGGAATTAGGTTTTAATTGAAATTAGGGTTTTAGTTGGAATTAGGTTTTTGTTGAATTGTTTTTAATTGGAATTAGGTTTTAGTTGAATTTGGATTTAAGTTAAAATCAGGTTTAATTTGAAATTTTGGGTGTAATTGGGTTTACATTTTTGTTTAAATTACGTTTTAATAATGTTTATTTAGTTACCATTATTTTGATTATTAATGGTATGTTGTTTGAATTTTTGTAGGTATTAGTAAGTTCCAAGAAGTAGCTAATCGCTAAATCGTAAGTTTTATCTTACATTTCAGTGTCGCAAGTTCATTTGTTGTTGTTTGAAAATGGGAAGGTTATTCATGGTAGTCAAGGAGTAGGTTATAATAGGGGTCCAGTGAAACGTATAAAGGTACCTGCTGATGTCAACTATGTGCTATTTGACAGGGTCATTGCTAATGCAATGAGGTTAAACGATGGCAGTAGGCTAGAAATATGTCATAGATATCTCGTTCCTTCGTATGGTCCTTCTGGCATAAATTTTATGCCAGTACCTATTGGTGATGATGAAGATGTTAGGTTGTTGTGCGAGTTTGCGATGTCAAATGGTGATCGCATTCAAGAAGTGTATGTGATATCGGTTTCTGGGAATTCTAGCAAAGAAGGGAGGCTCCCAAATTAAGAAGTAAGCATGGTAGTAAGATGCAGACGGTAGGAGTGATTGTGGATGAGGGGTTAAATGTCGTGCAAAAGAGAATGGAAAATTTCGAAGTTAGTAGAAATATTCGTCAATTGGTTCCGATGAATTAAGGGTGTAACGATTATGGTGGTAATGTGGAGAATGAGGAGGATGGGGGTAATGAGGATGATGGTGGTAATGATTATGAAAATGATTATGAACAGGGTGACCCGTTTGAAGATTTAGAATGTGATATGGGCAATGAAGTAGTTCTAAACGAAACTATATATCGGCGATATGAGAATCATATCGGTGATCCAATAGTGAATTCCGATAATGACGCCCATACTGATGATGAAATGTTCAACGGTGTTGATTTAGAGGGAACGAGGAAAATGTTAGGGATGTAGGGGTTAATGAGGCTGGTCCTTCTAGCAAGAAACGATTGGAGAAACTTTTACCATTCTATCTAGACAGGGGCGATGCTGGGAAGGTGATTTCCGAGGAGGATGAGGATGTTAGGATGACGGACGATCCGGATGCTGTGGATGAATTTCGTAAAGGGATGCGGTACAAACATAAGAACCATCTCATTCATACTGTGAATACGTTCCATATCAAGAACCATTATAATTACGAAATTGTGGAGTTAAATAAGACTTGGCTATGTTTTGTTCTGAGTTTGGATCTAGTTGCAAGTGGAGATTACGCGCTATTCAATGTGCTTATGATGATGAGTTTGAAATAACAATTGTTGGTGAGTCGCATACATGTTTAAATGCAGTGCTTTTCCAAGATCATGGTTAACTTAACTGGAACTTTATGGTTCCCTACTTCCGTACTTTTGTTAAAGAATCTCCTGAAGTGAAAGTGTCGCCCCTACGGAATGTAATAAAGGAGAGATTTGGGTACAAAGTAACTAGGAGACGAGTATGGGATGCAAAGAGGAAGGCAATTGTAGTTGAATACGGCGAATGGGATGAATCTTATAATGAGTTGCCGCATCTTATGAATGCAATTAGAATTGCCAACCCCGAAACAATTGTTGATTGGGGTGCAACTTATAATCTTGGTGATGTGGAAGTATTCCACTTTTGGAGACTGTTTTGGGCGTTTGGACAGTGTATTCAGGCATTCAATCATTGTCGGCACATTTCTATATGCTAAATATAGGCATAAACTCGTAATTACATGTTCTATGGACGGGGAGAACCCTATTGTGCCGCATGCATTTGCACTGGTTGATGAGAAAAGCTATGATTCATGGAGTTGGTTCTTGAGATGCCTTAAGGGATATGTCGTTGGTGAAAGGACGAGAGGATTATGCTTGATTTCCGACAGACATGCTAGCATTCAAGCGGTTGTGAATGATCCGCAGGGGGGTTGGACCCCGCCATTTTCACATTGGCAATTCTGCCTTAGACATGTGACAAGCAATTTCAATACGAGAAATAAAAATGTTGTTTGTAAAAGGAAGTTGATAGCCGCTGGGAGGAAATCGATGACTGTAAAGTACAAGAACATCATGAGAAGCTTGTTTGAATCAATGCCAGAAGCTGACGAGTTTTTGCCGAGATGAATGAAGAGCATTGGTGTTTGAGTCGGGATGGCTTTTATAGATATGGTCTTATGACTACAAATTTGAGCGAGAGTTACAACGCCATCATAAGAGGTGCCAGAAATCTTCCTGTTTCGGCTCTTGTTTAGAAAATATGGTATAACTACGTATCATATTGGATAGCCAGACGGGATCTGCGTTGAAAATTGGCAAAAGTTTTACAAGTGTTTGTACAAATCGGTTGTTCAAATGTTTAGAGGAAGCCAAACGGTACGAAGTAGTGCTTCTTTATCGACAGGAGGGTAGATTTAACGTGCAAACTAGAGAAAAACATCGACTCAAGTATGTATTTCTTCAAGCGCGGAAATGCAGCTGCAAGATGTGGCAAATCTATCGCATTCCTAGTTTGCATGCTTTGGCATGTCATGCACACATGCATGTAGATCATACCGATGTAGTTAGTCAATTTCTACTCATTCGAGTGTTAGAAGGCCGTATATGCTTCCAAATAGCATTATTTTGATTGCAAAGATGATTTTTCGAGAGTCGATCCCGACCGTACAAGAGTCCGACCAAAAGGGTGTCCCAGGTTATCCCGCATACGTAATGAAATGGATATCAAGGAGAAATCTCGGAAAACTAGTTATGGGTTATGTTGATAGAAATGTCATAACCGACGTAGTTGTCATAACAGGAATCTTTGTAAGTGCTTTTTCACTGTTTAAATTATATATTCTTATTGTTTTTATGCTTTACTTGTGTTTGTTTTTAACCCTTATAATATTGTCCTACAGGAAATTGCGTCCAGTGCCAAGAAAGACAAACGTTCTTAATGCTCAAGGAGAGCATCGCTCGACGGCTATATGGGAAGCCGGATATAGTATGGTATATCAACTTCTTTAGTTTTAAATCATTACATTATCTTTCATGCATTCGTACCTTGTTTACTAATTCGTGTTTTATTTACAGAATAACGTTCTAACTAATCGTCAGGTAGAGAAATCACTAAAGGGAGTTGCCACCGATCACAGGATGGATGTTTACCTCCGTCAAACAGGATTCTACGGAGTGGTTAAGCTTCGATTCATTTCCTTGGGCGGATCATAGCATTGACAGAACACGAGAGGTCGGAGACTCACACCTTCTATATGGTGCACGGTGAGATGACCGTCACCCTACAGGATGTGGCAATTCGGCTAGGTTTGCCTGTAGATGGTGATGCGATGATAGCAGACACCTCCGTATCTAATGAGGCAGTGTGTGTATAGTTGTTGGGGCGAATACCTAGGGATGATAACAATAGGTTTGGTTGTATTAGACTGAGCTGGCTGGCTGCCAATTTTGGTGAGATCCCTATAGATGCCTCTGAGGAGGTAGTACAGCTGCATACCAGGGCTTATATTTTGCAATTGATTGGCGGGATGATATTAATTACGAAGTCAAGCAGTTTAGTACACATATTCAGGTTGCCTCTACTAGCAGACTTTGAGAGAGCTGGACAGTACAGCTGGATAGTACCTGCCTTCCGTGGATTTATAGGAGTTTGTGTAAGGCGGCTCACCACAAGGCATCTCAAATAGAGGGTCCACTGATATTGTTACAGATTTGGGCATGGGATAGATTCCCACATATAGTGCCTTTTACACATCGAACCCCATTTGTAGAGGATATGCCTTTGAGCTATCGCTGGGCCGTTGTAAAGGCTGTATGCACAGTCATTACCCATGTACTTTCCTCGTATAAAGAGGCCTTCGATATGCAAAGATAACAATTTCATTTGATTATATTGACTCTTCCTCACACATTCACATTGATATATGCAGATTGTTTGGCATCCTTATCCGGAGGAGTTGATAGCCTTGCTTCCGGATTATTGTCGATCGGGAGAAGCTTTTTGGCATGCCAGACTCCCTCTCATTTGCTTCTACATCGTGGAGTGGCATTATCTGGATAGAGTAATTCGTCAGTTTGGCGATCATCAGCTCGTGCCGGCAGAATGCGACACCAGCAAGGCACTCCATCGGATGAAATTGCGCTGCTAGACGATAAACAACTGGAGAGAGGTCAATCGGCTGTTTGTGGAGCCGTGGGAAGATCAGATGAATAAGGTCGTGCCGCTGTTTTGGGAGACTCGCACTAAAAACTCCAAATGGTATGCGAAGCACACCAGACAATACATATCGTACATCGGCTCCATGCTAGGTACAATGGTAAGTCGTTTATGAGTATCGCATTACATTTTTTCATTCCATTATTCAACTTTAACCTATATTTGTGATATAGATGAAGAATTTTCGCAAGATTAAGCTTCGGTCAGACCAGCCCGAACTCGTTTATCTTCCCGAGGAGTCAATGCAGATGATGCGGGAGTATGCACGGGTACGATTGTATGGTCGTACCGGCTGGTTGGAAGATCAACCTGCATACGAGTTTATGCCGCCAGGTAGACAGCATATGGAGGAAGATCATCCTTACATGGACGATGTGAAAGAGGAGCATGAAGATGAGGATGTGCCTTGGACATAAGAGGACCTCGTATTTGACGAGGAGAACCATGAAGTGCGAGAAGGCATGCTCATCTCACAAGTTGCTCATATTGCCGATTACAGCACACCTTACTTTGAGGTTGGGTCTAGTTCGACCTCGGGAGCTCCAATTAAAGGGGCGAGAGAATTCGGGTAAGTGCTTTGATGTTCGATTGATTTAAACTCTTGTAACTCAACTAATATAAGTTTTTCAGGTACGATCATTAACAACAAGGAGAAGGACCTCCTCAAATCATGCAATTGTACCCGGATGATTCATCGGAGCAGCCTCACGTTCCGGAAGATCCCGTCATCAGGCCTTATGTTAGGAGGAAATCGACGAGGCGTAGGGGACTTTACTGATGTTTGTAAACATTTATGGACTTTGCGTATGATATTCTAAGGTTTTATGTATGATATTATTGTTCTACTTTTATAATATGGATTGTTTCGAAGTTCGATGGTTTCGTTATTGTATTGTTGAAACATGGTTTCTAATATAATTAATAAGTATTTAGTATTGTCTAAGAGGGTAACCCGCCCCTTGTGTATTTCTCCAATGGGAGGGTTTTCCTTCCTTTCATACATGGAGGGCGCATTTTGAAAATGCGTCCTCTTTGTAAATTAAACGCGCCCCTTCGACGTTAAAACCTTATTTTACGAAACTGGGATCGTATTTAGCAATTTTTTTTTAAAACTGATCGTATTTTCGTACAAAACCGATTACTAGCTGTAAAAAGCTATCTCCTCTTACCCACATTGTTAGCAACCAATCTAGTCCCCAACTTGAATCTCGAGAAAATTCCTCGAAACCAGCACAGATAGATGGGAGGTGGGTCTAAAAAATAAAAGAAAATTTAACGGACAATTTGAAAGGGTAACGTCCCGTCCACGGCTTCTTGTTCTTTGGGAAACAAATAATTTTTGTTTTTGGGTTAGCAATACAGAGATTTATTCATAGAACGAAAGTCTGGTGAAGACGGGCTACAAGGCGACCAAAACAAGTTCACCAAAACAGCACAGGAGCCTTTTCAGTGCCATGCATGGAAGTTGCGTGGGTTCAACTTTTTTGTCTCACATTCATTTCGTAAAAATCTATAATTATCTCGTATAATACGAAATAGTGATATGATATTTTGTTTTGTAGTACCAACACAAAATATTCGTTTATCTCGGCAATTTAGATGTATTTAACGAGTTATATACATTAGTACTGTGTGTCATACGAAATAATGTATGAAATATTTCGTATTTGAGATACGAAATAATTATTTATTCTATTTTTTGAGAAATAATTGCTCTAAAATACGAAATATGTTAACAAAAATGCCGTGCTACTATTTTTTGTTCATAACCAATTTTATTCGCACTACTATTTAATTGATCAACTTTACGTTGTTTTCCTTTCTTCATGTGTATTTTATGTGATCATTGTTTTCATATAATTGCACAATAAATTCTTATAGAAAGTAACAATGGACAAAGTTTTCGTATATAGCAAAACTTTTGAATATCTTCATGAAAATGTTGTAGAATTCCTTCGAGGCAGATATGTAGCAATTTTTTTGTGAACATTTAATACGAATAAAACAAATTTTATGTATACCTTTATGAAATTCCGAGGTTCTTTCTTCTTGTGAATTTTTCTCTCTTATTTTATTCTTACAATATTTTTGTATTTTTTCGCAAAGATATAAATTGTAGAAATTATATGCATGCTACTACAATTTTTGTGCATAAAGGTACAAATATAATGTAGAATATTTTTCATATGCATTTTGTATGCACTGGGGCCAACAAAAATAGTTATATTTCTTTAATCCTATTTCGTAAATCTCAATAAGTATCTAGCATACGAAAGACTCGTCATTTTATACTAAAATTTATTTCCATTTTCTTAGTTCTATTCGTTCAAATTTTTTGAACGAAATCGAAACAACAATTTAAGTACAAATTCTTTGTTTTACTTTACAAAAAGTATGTTGAATTATTGTTAAGTATTAAATGAGTATATTTCGCAGAGTAGAACAAATTTTATGTAGATCACGATTTAATTGAATAAAGTTGTCAAACCTAAGTCAAATAAAAAAGTTATCTAAAAGTTTTTCTTGAAGATTTTGCCAAAACTTAAAAGATTTGGTGAAGCTTCGTAAAAAAAAAAAACGGGTACGAAATATTTATTCCAGAATTTTGTTTTAAAATGGGCATGAAATTGTTTTTCAAATGGTAGCTTCGATGACCTGGACTTCAAAAGGATTGCCGTATTGAACACAAATCAGGCAATCCTCATGAGAAAGGATTGCCCGTTCAAGACCCTCCGCCGCCAATCCTGTCCTCTACTAGTAATTTGCTTTTGTGAAAAATTAATTATAACCGTACTGAAAGATAAGTAGGTTAATGTCAACTTCTACGAATATGAAATATTTGTTTATCTTTACGAAAAAACAAATAAAAATTATGTACTAAATATTTCTATACTTCGTTGGTGGCAATTCATTCTCAATAGGATTACCGAATTTGAGGCAAATGCGACAGTCCTATTGAGAACGGATTGCCGGCAGATAAGGGTAGAACTATTTTGTATGTAATTTTTGTTTATTTTTTCGTAAATATGGAGAAATATTTTGTACACTACGAATTAATTGTTGAAAGTTGAAATAAATCATCTAATCCAACGCTCCGATTTTGTTGACTTTACCAATTTAAAGACAATACGGAATCTGGTTGGAAACGGATTCCCAACGGAAAGATGGACATGAACATTAATTTTTTTAGTGCATAATTTCGTTTATCTTTTCATAAGATAGAGAATTTCTTGTATATTACGAATTAGTTGTAGGATGTTGTCACATGAACCAGCAACGAAAGCATTCGCAAATAATACGAGATAGGGAAATGACGTGAATATACTCAATCTACCTTTGTGAATATTTTCAAGGAGATTTTTCGTGTTCTTCTCAAATATGTCTCACAACATATCAAAAATTACGTTAAGATTCAAAGTTTATTTAATGATTTACAATGTTTGTCAGAAGACGTGAACTCTAATGAATTATGATGTTTGTCAAACTAAGTGGACCACGTGCGACTACATGTAACTGGAAGATGAATTTATATTGATAAAATTTACTATCTTTTGTCCTCGTACTTGTTTTACCAAAATTTATAATTGAATTATTATTGTTTTTGTGAGTAGCTCTGATGAACATACATAAACGATAAGGTTGGATTCCCTTCAAGTGATTTGGACAAAAGACTTTGTTTGATCCTTACGACTTTTAAGGATCATACCATTGACATAGACCCATTGAGACTATTTCTACACAAACTCTTGTATGAGATATTAGATTTTACATGTTTTATGGAATTTATTGAGATTGGCGATCCAGAATTTGTCAATCGACATTAAATCAGAAAATTTGTTTTTGCTGAGTATGCTGAAGTGAAAAACAATTTGGTAGTCCATTATAAAACAAATTGTAGGCATGAATAATAAAATTTTGGGAGACTTTGAAGTTTGTAAAAAAACTTTGTCCATATAGCACTAGAGAGCCTTCCACCATTATATTATGCATTACATCTGGGTATGTGGTTGAAAAGATATGATTTTTTAAAGTCGTCCCCTGATTTCCCATGTTTTCGTGGACAATTAGAATTAAAAAAAATTAGGATATAGATGACGTTGTTATTACACACACCCTTTAAATGATCATCGATTTACTCCCTTTAGATGTTATAAGGTTGAAATGTTGAGAATATTTTATTTTGGGTCCTTACATATTCTAAGAAAATAGACATAATCGTTCTTGGATTTTATTTAAATCATTTACGACTTATGTGGACCAAATTATTTCACTTTTTCTTTGCATGTTAGAATAATAGCATTAGTAATTAGAATTCCCGAACCCGCTCTTTGTTTATTCAACTTTATGTCATTTACTATTTTGTGTCCTTGAAAGTGAAGCATGAATTCCTTCATAACTTCAATGGAGGAGTTGTGAGTGATTTGCGCCGGAGCATTACATGCATATTAAGATAATGGTCAACGAACTAACATCAATAATCGTACTTAGAAATTTCATTTTGATTGGAAAATAGAGTTGGGGCCGAATAGACTCCTACATGATGGGAATATAAAGAATGAATTCGAAGAGGGTTTTTCCATGTATCACATTCAGAGAGGCTTTCCAACCATATTTTATGCACTACATTTTGGGTACGTGGTTGAAAATACATGATTATTTAAAGTCATCTCATGTTTTTGCCCTGTTTTCATGGACGGTTAGAATTTAAAAATTAGTTAATCTTGAATTATGTTGTTATTACTCCTTTTAAGTGGTCATCTATCTACTCCCCTTAGATGTTACAGTGTTGAAATGTGTAGAATAGTAATTTTTGAGTCCTTACATATGTTAATTTAATAAACATTATCATTCTTGAATTTTTATTTCACTCGTTTACGATTTATGTAGACCAAATTATTTAACCTTTTCTTCACATGTTAGAATAAGAGTGCTAGTAATTAGAATCTCTGAACCCTTTCTATTTTATTCGACTTCATGTCATTTACTATCTTGTGTCTTCGAACTTGGAGCATGAATTCCTTCATCACTTTGATGGGAGTTGTTAACCATTTGCGTCACTTTCCCGCATTTTGAGATAATGATCAACCAAAATCGACATTAATAATCATACTTAAAACTTCAAGGAACACTCATAAACAATAATTATAATGAAGTTCGAGGCATTCAACTGTACGTGACCTCGTCTTTTTGCAAAAATGTCCTACTGCCAATTTTGTTTGATGTCAGATGTAACTCTGATGAATGACACTGTAGAAAGTACTTCGGAATCAATAGTAAAAGTTTATATTGCTACTAGATTGCCGATTTTTGCTTAAATCAGGCAAATTAGTAGAAAATGATTGCCGACTTTTTCCTTAAATCAGGCAATCCCGTTAATTTTGGAGTGTCGGTTCATGTATACGAGAAAAATAATAATTACACCTAGAAACAATAAATAAGAACAAAATTTATATGAAATACAATGTAATAATTACATGTCTAATAAAAATTAATAAATCAAACCAAAAACCAACCATTACAAAAAGGGCAAATTATTAATTACATCCTATATTAGGACACTTTTTTCAATTTTGTCTTATACTTTCGGATACATCCGTGACCTATCTATACTAATTTCATTATTTGAAATATATCCTCCATCACATCTTCTTCCTAACGGAGTTCGAGAGACTTCCATGGTTTTTCCCATTTTAACATAAACTAATTATTTTTTTAATTAAAAAAAAAACATCATCAAATTAATTTAGGATTTCAATCAAGCCAATTTGAGACTCACGTATGTCCCTATCTTCCGGTTAACCTACATCCTTCCCTCCGCTTTCGTTCGCCCTACCTTCCATCCGCCGGCGTCCGTCCACCCATCCCCCTCCGAGGTCCGGCGTCGGTCGGCCCATCCCCCACCAACATCCATCTGTCTGCCCGTCCCCAGCCTAATCGTATGAACTTGTTTTTAGCTATTTTAGTCATAAACTAATTATTATTTGTTTTGGCTGTTTTTAGACAACGATTATCTATTTTTGTGTTAGAGGGATGTTCATAGGGGTAATCTAATCTTCCACATCGAAGGTAAGTTAAGCCTAAGTGGTAAAGTGTGTTATGTAGGTGGTAAGGTTGTGAAGTTTATAGGCGTGGATGTCGAAAAAATTGGTTATTTTAGTAAAGAATCTGACAATGAATTCAGGATATCAGCCTATAAGAACGTGGTTTGCTAAGCCTGGGTGTAGTCTTGCTAAGTTTGACGGAAATTTTGACGGATTTGCAAGTAGGAGAGATGGTTAAAATGTTGTTTGAAGCTAAATCTATAGATATTTACATCGAGGGAGATGAGATTAATGAGAACGATCTCGATGAGGAGGAGGAGGTTCAATCTATGGAGAAGGATGGGGTAATGGAGAGGGAGGTTATACTAATGCAGAATTTGAATAGGATTATGTTGCTTCTGACGATGAAATAGGCGAGGACATCGGGGTAACAATCGGTAGGGGTGAGAAAAAAGTTGGAAATTTCAACTACTGAAACGAAATTTACATTTGGTATTTGGTTATTTATAATAAAATTTGATATTTTAAATATATTTCGAATTGTTATTAGGCTCTGGGTCCTGTCTGGGCTTTCGGCTCAAGGCCCATCCTCGTTTAGGTCCAAATATAAACAGGAGCTACGGCTAGGGTTGCCTCCCATCCCTCTTCCCCTGTCGCCGTTTCATCCCGTCGCTTGGTTGTAACGAGCTGTCCGGTGCTTGGGCTACAAATATTTTCTGTTTCTTTTATCATTGGTCTTCTCAGATTGTAACTGCATCACAAGTAGGAGAGATTCGGTTCCTGGTTTTAAGATGTCCCGGTGGCACCTTTCCTGCAATCAATGCCCACGGGGTTCCCTTACTGTTCTTGCTGTTCACAGGGATGCTCCGATAATCGCAAGTGGTTCGGCAGAACAGTGCATTAAAGTTTTCAGTCTGGATGGTCATTCACTTGGCACCATCCAAGTGAATTATGATCACGACAGCTTACTTTGAAGGGAGAGGGATTCACCACAGAGCAGAGGAATCACTGTCAAAGTCTCCACCTTTTTCTTTTGGGTAGTTCCCAATCTTGACCCGTGTGTACAATTGTTGTTTCCTAAGGAGGAAGCTGGGGATGAGATTTTTTATTTTTCCGGTGTTCTTTATCCATCATGTTCACGTAATTCTACGGGCTTGAGCCAATATTTCGGCCCAATTCAAAGTTTGAAACTTCATGATATCAAACCGAAATACCAAAATTTTGGTATTTCGGAATTCGGTTCGGTATTTGGAAGATGAAATTTTAAAAGTTTTGTATTTGATATTTCGGTATTCGGTTCGGTTTGGATTTGTAATACAGAATGCTCACCGCTAATGATCGGGGGGATTTTAATATACTGAGAAATAACATGTACAATCTGGAGTGTGATCATAAGGAGTTAGTATTTAGTATAAGATTAAATTTGATAGTCTAGAACATTTTAAGGAAGCTATCCAGAACTATGAAACACTAAATGGCGTGAATGTGCGATGGATTAGAGGCGATGGTAGGAGAATGGAGGTTGTTTATTCCGAGGGTTGTCCATGGAAGGTTTATGCCGAATGGTTACAAAGGGAGAGAAAAGTTGTTGTGAAATCATGCCATCTGGCACACAAATGCACTGGATCATTTGTTAATCGACAAGCAATTGTGAAGCGGCTAGCACGTGAATTTATTCAAATGAACCGTGCTGGTCTACTTTCAAACAACTTCAATGTGTGATGCAACTGAAGTGTGTCGAGCTAAATGGATGTCACATAAATTCTTAACGGGATAGCCGGGGAGCAATAGAAAAAGGTTAGATTGGACATTGCTTATCTTGGAAAAAAGTGTCCCGATAGTACCTTCAAGCTTAAACTTGACATTACTCCCAGTTTGGATCGATTTAACACCTTTAAGAGATTTTACGTGGGGTTTGACAAATTTGAGGAAGGGTTTCAGACGAAGATGTCGGAATGTGATCGGATTTGATGGGACTTTTCTAAAGCACATATATGGAGGTATTCTACTATCTGCAGTTGGCCGAGATGGGAACAATCACATGTACCCAAGAACGTGGGCCGTGGTGGAAGGGGAGAACACACTAGCATGGATGTGGTTTATGTCTATCTTATTTGAAGACTTAGGTATAAATGATGGTTCAGGTTAGGTCTTCATAAGTGATAAGCAAAAGGTATGTTTTACGTCTAAATCTCATTTGAATACTTTATTGTAAATGAACTAACTTATTTTCATTGTTATCTCTCATAGAGACTTATACACACTTTGGTTGAACATGCGCCAAATGCTATCGAGATTGTTGTTCTGCTAAAAATGTGTTGTGCGCAAGTATACACACGAATCGATTATAGCACGTAAGATATCGTTCCCACGAGGACTAATTGTTCCTGAATACCAATTAAACCACTAAATATTATCTAGACTAATCGAATAAATGATGGATTAAACGAAAATTACTAAAATAAAATAAGCAAGGATCACGAGAAAATATCGATAAGAAAGCCTAGGGCAACTAAATTTACTTAACTTGTCGTGGATCAATCGAACGTTTAGATAAAATTGTCCGAGGATTTAAATCATGCTCTCTCCTATATATTAGACGTATCCCTACGATCTATATTCATTTAACTCCTAGCATTCGATTCAATTAATATTAACCGTGAGATCCCTATCTACGGTCATTATTAATCTACTCCCAATAGTCAATCCCATTAATATCAACTGTGATATCCCTATCTCCAGTTTCTATTAACCTGTTCTTTGATTTTCCTCTTGAATTAATCTCACACCTCCCGATGCTAAGGTAATCCGAGTTATTTCAGAAACCGACGCCAATCGTATTTCAGAAAAATAAACATGCAAGCACATCAAAGAACACCAGACTTTCAAATAAAATAAATCACGTTCAAAATCACCTTGACAAGTCTCGCAAATTTAGCACCCTAGATAAGAAAATTAGTTCATACTAAAATAAGAAAACATCCAAGGTTCAGAAGAAAATAGCGTCGACATAAAGATATCAAGAAAAATAGAATAGGAACGCCCTCTCGATCTCCCGATCTGGTCGGTAGTCGCCTCGTCCGGATCTTCTCTCGAACCCTAGTCGGCACCTCTCCTTTCTCCCCAGAGCAAAAATCTAAAAAAACTCCAATTAAATGAAAAACTCCCCCCTTCCTTAGGCTATCCTAGAGAATATATTATTCCCTTAAAAGATTTCCTAATATTCTCAAAGATCCTAAGTAGCCTAAGAAAATAAATAAATACCAAAATATCCTAAGAATAATAAAATGGTAACGAATTGATGCCTTCTCTCTTCAAATCATAATAATGAAGGAATCAAGTGATTTGACGAGATTTTGTGCAGATTGTCGAAGGTCGCGTCCTTGAGATTGAGGGACGCGTCCTTCTGCTCTCTGTAGGTTTTCTGATTCCTCATGGACGCGTCCTTGAGATTGAAGGACGCATCCTTCTGCTCTCTGTAACTTTTCTGCACTTTATCAAATTTCGTCCAATTTTCACTTGCCAACCTTATGATTATCTTCATTTACCTACATCAAGTCAAAACAATCTAAGATGCATCAACTAGGTTCCAATTACTCTCAAAATAAGCTCAAGATTTAATAAAATAACAAAAAACTAAACCGAAGTAAAAACACGATAAAAACTTATAAAACTCTAACATAAACTCGTCTAACTAGCCATGTAAAGCCCCGTTAAGAGTACCAAATAACTCTACTTTCATAGAGTTATTAACACCCCCAAACCTAGTATTTGCTAGTCCTCGAGCAAATGCATAGAAACAAAACACGAAAATAAAGCTAATGACGCTCCTCAGCAACACCCGAATCAATCTCTTCGAAGCACTCCCATTATATTCTCAGCAATGCATCTACTCACTTTCCATAGTCAAGTCATTTATTAAAAAAACATTATTCAATTTCCCAAAAATGATCAAGTCGGTATGTCATGAAGTGAAATCAACAATTCAAGACTTCCAATAAAACACACTAGATTAGCACTTTGCGGAAAACACGTCAAACACCAACCGTCCACTCATCCATAGGTTGTTTTTCATCACTTTCTTCAACAAAATTTTATTTTGGTTACACGACTCTAAATGTATCATCACAATCTAGTGCACCCATGTAACGAGCCTTCAATCAATGACTCTCAGTCCAGTTGGACCAAGGCACTAGGTGATGAAGCACCCCTCGGATCCCATGCTCGAGTACACCAAAAAGGACTCACACCACAAGTACATAATTAGGCGCATATCAAACAACTTTTCTCTCTTTTTTTTTATTATTTTTTTTAACGCACCTAAGCATTGGTACTCAGAGCCTTGGTAACCGCTATTTGTTTTCTTTTTCTTTTTCTTTTTCTTTTCTTTTTCGTCTCCTTTTTTTTTTAACCAAGACTCGGTTTCAGTCAATGTGTGACTAGCACCACTCAACGCCAACTACCATGCGTTATTAGATTTCTAAAATTGTTTTCATTCACTAACACTTCATACCGAGAAATTATTCAATTTAGAAAACACTTTAAGTCCAATCAACAATTAAGATTCGTTTTTAACTATTCTATAGGTTGTGAGCAAATACATTTATAGTCATCCTTGAATCAGGGTCAGCTCATCAAAGATTTCATCAAGTTTCACTGAGGAGATTGACAAACTTAACTCAACATTAAAAAAACGACTAAGAAATATTGAAAGCAAAAGTAAAAGCGCACTTCTAAAGATCATCCAAACTCAGAATAAACGATCACAATAACTAATAAATCAAAGCAAATCAGACAAGAAAAGAGTCGACACCCCCAAACCTAGATTATGCATCGTCCCGATGTAATTTAAAGCATAAAAGAATAAATGGAACGTAATACTCCCCTGGGGTAGCTGGTCGGCTTGACTCTTGTCTCCCTTTTCATGTATAAGTTGGCTCGGCAAGTGCGGCCACGCTGGGTTGCCGCTCAATTATTCCTCCAAAATATGGCTTGAGACGTTGTCCGTTCACCATGAAAAGTCCTTCGTTTCCTTGCAGTTCCACAGCTCCAAAAGGTAACACACGATTAACCACAAATGGTCCGGACCACCGTGACTTACCACCGTGACTTAAATTTTCCAGGAAAAAGTTTAAGACGAGAGTTATAAAGAAGAACTTGCTGCCCTTTTTGGAATTCTTTGTTCAAGATCTTCTTGTCATGCCACAATTTCGTTTTCTCTTTGTATATCCGTGAACTTTCGTATGCTTGTAGGCGGAACTCTTCTAGCTCATGTACCTACAATAGACGTTTCTGAAAAGCCAATTGTGGATCTAAATTCAACTTTCTTACCGCCCAATATGCCTTGTGTTCGAGTTCCAGCGGTAAATGACAACTTTTTCCGAAAACCAGCTGGTACGGTGACATCCCAATGGGTGTTTCTTGGGGTATTCTTGGGGCATGCACATGCTTCCACCCACTTTGAGACATAATCCACTGCAACCAGAATGTAAGAATTCCCAAACGACGAGGGAAACGAACCCATAAAGTCTATTCCCCAAACATCGAACAATTCAACCTCAAGAATGATAGTCAATGGCATCTCATGCCTCCGAGAAATATTTCCAACCCTTTAACATTCATCGCATTTCATGACAAACTCATGAGCATCTTTAAATAGAGTCGGCCAATAAAATCCGCTTTGAAGTACCTTTGAGGCTGTTTTTATGCCTCCAAAATGACCTCCATACAAGCTTGCATGACAACCTGTAAGTATCAAGAGTTGTTCATCTTCTGGGACACATCGTCGAAACAAATTATCTTTTCCCAACTTAAACAAGTAAGGTTCATCCCAAAAATAAGATTGCACATCATGGAAAAATTTTTCTCGCTGATGGAAATTTAAGTTTGGAGGACGTTCATTACTTACAATAAAGTTGACGAAATCTGCATACCATGGAGTGCTTGAAGTCATCGCCGCAATTATGGAAAATAAATGTTCGTCTGGAAAATTCTCATCCACCTGCCTTTCATCCTTTCTTTTGCTCAATTCGGTTTCGGCCTTTCTAGATTCCAATCTTGAAAGATGATCAGCAACTGGATTCTCAACCCCCTTCCTATCGCGAATCTCAATGTCGAACTCTTGGAGTAGTAGAATCCACCTTATCAATCTCGGTTTTGCGTCTTTCTTTGCCATCAAGTATTTGATTGCTGAATGATCTGTATAAACCACAACATGTGCACCGAGAAGATAAGAGCGAAATTTATCAAAAGCATAAACAACAACAAGAAACTCTTTCTCCGTTGTTGCATAATTGAGCTGGGCATCCGATAACGTCTTGCTGGCATAGTATATGGTGTGAAACACCTTATCCTTTCTTTGGCCAAGAATGACTCCAACAGCGAAATCACTCGCATCTGTCATAATCTCGAATGGTAAACCCCAATTCGGAGCTATCACTATAGGTGCGATGACTAGACGCCCTTTTAACTCCTGAAATGCCAGTAAACATTCATCAGTAAATTCAAAACGAACATCATTCTCGAGTAATTTACTAAGAGGCTTAGCAATCTTTGAGAAATCTTTAATAAAACGTCTGTAAAAACCAGCGTGTCCTAGAAAACTTCGAACAGCCTTAAATTTGTCGGAGGTTGCATCTGCTCAATGGCTTCGATTTTCGCCATGTCTACTTCATGTCCTTTCTCAGATACCTTGTGGCCTAACACAGTACCTTCGTTTACCATGAAGTGGCACTTTTCCCAGTTCAGCACGAGGTTGGTCGCTTTGTAACGTGTGAGCACTTTCTCTACATTCTGGAGACATAGATCAAAAGTGTCACCAAAAACAGAAAAACCATCCATAAATACCTCGATATCTTTCTCCACCATATCGGAGAATATCGCCATCATACACCTTTGAAAGGTGCTTTGGGCATTGCAGAGTCCAAATGGCATTCTCTTGAAGGCAAATGTTCCATATGAACACGTAAAAGTAGTTTTCTCTTGGTCCTCCGGTGCTATAGCAATTTGATTATAACCTGCATACCCATCAAGGAAACAGTAAAATGAATGTCCAGCTAATCTATCAAGCATTTGATCGATGAAGGGTAACGGAAAGTGATCCTTCTTGGTTAGATTATTCAGCTTGCGATAATCCATGCATACACGCCAAACTGTTATTGTCCGAGTAGGAATCAATTCATTCTTATCATTGGAAACTACAGTCATACCTCCTTTCTTTGGAACACATTGAACGGGACTCACCCAATTACTGTCAGAGATAGGATATATTATACCTGCATCGAGCCATTTCAGAACTTCTTTCTTTACTACCTCTTTCATGATTGGGTTAAGTCGTCGTTGTGCTTGGACCACTCGCTTTTCTTCGTCCACCAGTCGGATCTTATGCATACAAATTGATGGACTAATCCCCTTGAGGTCCGCTAAACTCCAACCGATTGCCTCTTTATGTGCTCGTAGTAAGTCCAATAATTGATTCAACTGCATGTCATCTAAACGATTAGAAACAATTACTGGTAAAGTATTCGATTCACCCAAAAACGCATATTTCAAATGTGAAGGCAGGGGTTTGAGCTCTAGCATCGGAGGCTCTATGATGGATGGCTTCATTGAAGATTTTGAGAGGTCGACTCTGAGGGGTTCAATTTGTTGAATGTACTTCACTTCCACGGAATCCTCTTCTATCATCGGCGAGAAGTCATCATGCTCTTCCTCTTGAATCAGGAAACTCTGCTCTTGGTCAATAGTAAAACATTCATCAGTAGTATCAATGCATTTTAGAGTATTAAAAATATTGAAAGTCACTTCCTGATCATGAACTCGCATTTTTAGAATTCCATCTGCTACATCAATGGATGTTCGACCAGTTGCAAGGAACGGTCGACCAAGTATAATCGGCACCTCTTTATCAGCCTCCATCTCTAGAATTAAAAAATCTGCTGGCAAAATCAACTCAGCTACGTTAACTAACACGTCCTCCACTACTCCCCATGGGTGTGTAATCGATCGATCCGTCAGTTGTAGTGTGACTGTTGTTGGCTTTGCTCCTTCAAGTCCTAGTTCCTGAAAAATCGAGTAAGGCATTAAATTAATTGAAGAACCAAGATCACATAAAGCTTTACTAAAACTTTTAGAACCAATGCGACAAGGGATAGTAAAACTCCCTGGATCAGCAAGCTTTGGCGGAAGTGATTGATGCAATGCCATGTTGCACTCCTTTGACAACAGAATCACTTCAAATTTCTCCCAACTTCGCTTCTTTGATAAAATATCCTTGAGAAATTTTGCGTACGTGGGCATCTTGTCGATTGCTTCCGTTAATGGGATGTTGATGTGTAGCTGTTTGAAAAGCTCCAGGAATCTCATGAATTGCTTCTCGTCCTCCATTCTTTTCAATCGTTGTGGAAACGATGGTGGCGGGTAAGTCACTTGTTGCGGCTGGGCTGGTTTCTTGCGTCATTCACGATTCCATACTTTCAGCTCCTTAGTGAGTTCAGGTTTTCTCTTTTCTTCTTGTCCTTCATTCTTTTCAGCTATTACCTTGTTGGGTTGATTTTCTGAAGGAGAAATCTCAGGAAGAGTTTGCTCAGATGCACTTCTTTCATCTACAGATTGCTTGATGTCCCCTTGTCCGAGTTCCTCCTCAAATGAAGTCTTGTTTTCCTGGCTTGAAGAACCAATTTATTCGTTGATTACCTTTCCGGTTCTGAGGTTCATTGCCTTACATTATTCCTTTGACCTTGGATTGATCTTGGTGTCACTCGGTAAGTTTCCCGGTGGCCTCGAGGCGATCGCAGATGCAAGTTGACCCATCTGGTTCTCCATGGTCCTCATCGATGCTTCAAGACTTTTTATAGAAGAGTTTTGTAAAGAAATCAATTGTAACATGCCATCAATGCTTACCTTTTCCTTTGCAACTTGTTGTGGCTGTTGTTGAAACCCCGGAGGCTCAAAATTTTGCTTCATGTGCATGTTTGAGCTTGGTCTAGCAGGCTGTCCATGTTGCTGTGTCTCTCTCCAAGAAAAATTGGGATGGTTTCTCCAACCTGCATTGTAAGTATTAGAAAATGGATTAGCTGCCCCTCGGTTGAAGTTACCCATATAATTTGCCGTTTCCACACATTCACTAGAGTTGTGTTCTCCTCCGTAGACCTCGCAACTCATAACATTCATCTTCAGTTGCCCTTGCATCACCTTTGTGAGAGCATCAATCTTGGCATTTATATTTGTCAGTGAATCCACATTCATCATGCCTTGTTGTCTCATCTGTCCTCGTTCATTGCCCCATTGGTAGGTGTTGATCGCCATATTTTCCAGCAAAGTGTACGCCTCATCGGTTGGTTTTGCCATTAATGCTCCACCAGCTGCTGCGTCAATCGATGTCCGAACTGTAGGTAGCAATCCGTTATAAAATGTCTGCACGATCCGCCACTTCGGAAGGCCGTGATGTGGACACTTCCGGAGTGATTCCTTATATCGCTCCCATGCCTCATACAAGCTCTCCCCATCGAATTGCATAAAAGTAGTAATATCTCGCCTCAACTTCACCGTCTTCATGGGTGGAAAGAACTTGGTGAGGAACTCTCGAGCTAAGTCATCCCATGTCGTAATTGAACCTGGCGTGAGAGAATATAACCACGCCTTCGCTTTGTCCCGTAAGCTGAATGGGAACAATCTTAGTCGGATCGCGTCATCGGACACACCATTGCTCTTAAACGTATCGCAGATCTCGAGAAAACTTGCAATATGGGCATTCGGCTCATCGCTGACATTTCCACCAGATTGACATTGATTCTGCACCAGTTGGATGATGGCCGGCTTGATCTCAAAATTATTTGCTGCTATTGCGGGTCTTCGAATACCTGTCTGGACATCACCCACGGATGGAATTGCATAGTCTCCAAGTGCCTTATGATTCTCCATGTCTCTATTTTCAAGAGCCATCTTTTCTTGTTGTTTTCTAAGCTTTGCTTCTTTCCTTAGAGCACGACACGTCCGCTCGTTCTCGGGGTTATACTCCAAAGAATTAGCATTTCGGCTACGTCGCATCCACCGAGAGTAATCCTGAAAAAAAAATCAAAGAAACAAAAATGAAATGAAAAAAATAAAAAAAAAAATCTAGTCCAATATCAGTGAGTCTGCTATTGATATCAAGAAATAACAATTAGTCCTCCGCAACGGTGCCAAAAGCTTGTTCTGCTAAAAATGTGTTGTGCGCAAGTATACACACGAATCGATTATAGCACGTAAGATATCGTTCCCACGAGGACTAATTGTTCCTGAATACCAATTAAACCACTAAATATTATCTAGACTAATCGAATAAATGATGGATTAAACGAAAATTACTAAAATAAAATAAGCAAGGATCACGAGAAAATATCGATAAGAAAGCCTAGGGCAACTAAATTTACTTAACTTGTCGTGGATCAATCGAACGTTTAGATAAAATTGTCCGAGGATTTAAATCATGCTCTCTCCTATATATTAGACGTATCCCTACGATCTATATTCATTTAACTCCTAGCATTCGATTCAATTAATATTAACCGTGATATCCCTATCTACGGTCATTATTAATCTACTCCCAATAGTCAATCCAATTAATATCAACTGTGATATCCCTATCTCCAGTTCTATTAACATGTTCTTTGATTTTCCTCTCGAATTAATCTCACACCTCCCGATGCTAAGGTAATCTGAGTTATTTCAGAAACCGACGCCAATCGTATTTCAGAAAAATAAACACGCAAGCACAGCAAAGAACACCAGACTTTCAAATAAAATAAATCACGTTCAAAATCACCTTGACAAGTCTCGCAAATTTAGCACCCTCGATAAGAAAATTAGTTCATACTAAAATAAGAAAACATCCAAGGTTCAGAAGAAAATAGCGTCGACATAAAGATATCAAGAAAAATAGAATAGGAACGCCCTCCCGATCTCCCGATCTGGTCGGTAGTCGCCTCGTCCGGATCTTCTCTCGAACCCTAGTCGGCACCTCTCCTTTCTCCTCAGAGCAAAAATCTAAAAAAACTCCAATTAAATGAAAAACTCCCCCTTCCTTAGGCTATCCTAGAGAATATATTATTCCCTTAAAAGATTTCCTAATATTCTCAAAGATCCTAAGTAGCCTAAGAAAATAAATAAATAACAAAATATCCTAAGAATAATAAAATGGTAACTAATTGATGCCTTCTCTCTCTTCAAATCATAATAATGAAGGAATCAAGTGACTTGACGAGATTTTGTGCAGATTGTCGAAGGTCGCGTCCTTGAGATTGAGGGACGCGTCCTTCTGCTCTCTGTAGGTTTACTGATTCCTTATGGACGCGTCTTTGAGATTGAAGGACGCATCCTTCTGCTCTCTGTAACTTTTCAGCACTTTATCAAATTTCGTCCAATTTTCACTTGCCAACCTTATGATTCTCTTCATTTACCTATATCAAATCAAAACAAATCTAAGATGCATCAACTAGGTTCCAATTACTCTCAAAATAAGCTCAAGATTTAATAAAATAACAAAAGACTAAACCGAAGTAAAAACACGATAAAAACTTCTAAAACTCTAACATAAACTCGTCTAACTAGCCATGTAAAGCCCCGTTAAGAGTACCAAATAACTCTACTTTCATAGAGTTATCAATTGTGCTAGACATGTTTATGCTAACTGGAAGACAAAGACTCGATGGCATATGTTGAAGAAATGCTTTCAGGCTGAGGTTAAGAGCACACATGAGGCAGCGTACAAACAAGCTCTGTCAAACATGAAACTACTTTCCATTGATGCTGCCGAAGATTTTATAAAGCAAGGACTGGAGCACTTTTGTAAGGTGAGTTATTACTTGGTTCATTAGAAGATTAATGCGTAGAGGTTATTACTTTGGTAGTTTTGATTGGTTGCAGGTCTACTTTGAAATAGCTTCAACGTGTGATGTAACTGACAATAACATATGTATGACATTCAAATAGCTACATAGCTTTAGCTAGATCCCGACCTATAATTGAAATGCCTGATGACATCAGGTCTTCTTTGTTGCAAAGAATATATCACAAGAATAAGTTTTCTCATGGGAAAGAGGATATTATATGTCTAGATATTAGGAAGAAGATTGAATATTTAAAGATGAATTCCGGTAAATGGGTTCCAACACCATGTATTGGAGAGTTGTTTGAAGTTGTGTATAAAACCGAGAAGCATGTGGTGAACTCAAATAGGACATTATGTACTTGTAGAGAATGAGATTTGATTGGAGTATCGTGTTGTCATGGGGTTGCTTGTATTAACTTCATGAAACAGATGTAGAATCATTCGTTAGTGCCTTTTTCAACAGAGACACATACCTTAAGGCATATGAGTGTCCCCTAGAAGGAGAAACCACATGGCCTGAAGCGGAAGGTGAGCCAATTTCGCCTCCGCCACTCAAAACAAGACCCAGAACAACTTAAGGGAGGGTGCATATGAGGATACCAAATATCTGGCCAAGCTACCTAGGAAAAGGTTAAAGAAGAGATGCAGTCAATGTAAAGAGTATAGTCATAACAAGAGGGAATGTAAACTTCTGGAAGATGATTCAATTTTTGTTTTTTTCCATTTATTTCATTTACAACAGGTTATATCCAGTTGCCTTGTGTATTTCCATGTGGGATAAATTGGTTCCATACACAACACAAGGGTGAAGTTCATTTGACAAATACGGCCATTCATTCAGTAAGATGATTCAATTTTTGTAATTTCCATTTATTTCCTTTATGATAGGTTTTACCCATTTACCTTGTGTATTTCATGTCGGACAAACTGCTTCCGTACAAAACATTAAGGGCAAAGGCAGGGATGGTGTCCCTCGAAGGGGTAGAGGTTGGACAGGTTTTCCGAAATCAAGATGGACGGCGCAAATCGTTCGTCCAATGATTCATATGCAATCGAAGGTGAGTCTTCCTCAAAGCAGCTATAATGTGGGAACTTCTGGAACTCAAGAATCAGTTACTAGAAATGAGCTTTGTTCTTGCGTATTTTTGTCCGGATTGTTAGTCGTATGTCCGGGTTGTATTTCCAGATTGTATTCAGATTGTTAGTTGAATTTCTGTTTAATAATCGTATGTTATAATATTGCAATAACTCATACTAGTTTTTATTTTCAAATATGGCTTCAATATTGGGCATTCAGAAAATATATTAATCTGGACAAATACTAAATAACATCAAAATATCCACCTAAAATGAAACCAAAACATCTTAAAATTTATCCTAAAATTAAAATGGATAAATTTGATGTAATTTAGTTTTGTATAGTTATCTAAAGGATATGCTCAAACGGTTAGGGTAGAATTGAAAACAAAAGGCATAGTTGAGGGCGAAATTGCTCAAACGGTTAGGGTAGAATTGAAAACAAAAGGCATAGTTGAGGACGAAATAGATAATTTCGCGGGAATTAATTCTATTAGTGTCGTTCACGGCGTTACCATTCATATCAGTGCCACGTAAGATCCCGTTAAGGAAACAGGATGACGGATGATGTATTTGATATAATGGAGTTATTAGAGGTAGATTACTGATGCACTCGAAAGCATAACATAAAATTGAAAAAGGTGTCATAATAGAGGATGTGATTAATAATTTGGCCTTATTGAAAAAGATTAAAATTTAGTCAATGTGGCAATCCTACTTATTTAGGATTGTTGAGTACACATGCAAGATCCTTAAGACACCATAACCGGCAATCTTATCATATAAGGATTGCTGAATTTATAAATAAATATTTACATATAATGACTTCAAAAAGAGTAAGTGAAAGTGTAGAATAAAAAAATGTCAATAAACTCTCTACTACGAAAAAATATATAAATAAAAAAGTTGAACCCACGGAACTTTCCATGCACGAAAAAGACGACCAAACCCTTGGTGCATGAGGGAGAGACGTCCCATGGAGTTTTGGGCACGGCAACCTAGATTCCCAATGTTGGCGTGTAACTCCTTACGGAACTTGAGAGGAGGGACGTATGACCACAGCGGAAACGAATGTAGCTCGTGTGGTGCATGATTGGACGTGAAAGTTTGTGTGAGTGGTGTGGTACGACCGTGTTTAACCTGTGAGAGCTATTCGTGAAGAGGGCTGAATGCGTGGGGACAAAGGGACAGCCGACTTAGGTTATTTCCTTGGAAATACAAGCGAGATTATGGACTTGTAATATGGTTGTTGAGCTGTAAAATGGTCGTGTGCATGATTGAATGTCGATGTGTGTTTGGTCTAGAATTCGAAGTTAGATGGATATGGAGTGCTTGGTTGCATCGAATGAACCAATACTCCTAAAAAGGGGGAGGGATACGTGCTAGAGCACGAGAGCTGACAACCTTTGCAAGGTACATAAAGGGGCCGAAAGTGTCCCATCCCCGGATGCCATTTCACGAGTGAGAAGGGAAAATTCATTAACTAATATCCGTACTTATTCACATGTACATAATTGCGTTTAGTTAGGTATAAGTATACTTTAACTCTAAAGATTGAAATTGTTCAAGCTTTGTATAACTTTTAATCATTAATAAAAGCCAGTGTTAATTTTTCTCAATTTGGAAAACCCTAAAACCTTTCTCAACTCTTCGATGAGTCTCTAGCTTTTTCTTCCATGCTCATCCAACTTCTCTTATACCATAACACATAATCGACCACTCTCTTTATTTGTCAAAATCATCGCATGTGATGTTAGAATGCAAAACTGACCATCGATAGAGCAAGACAATCTCAACCAGAATATTAGGGAGGAAGTTGACAGGCCATAACTTTCTCGTCTGGTATCAGATGTAATGAAACTAAGTGGCATCCCTTTCTTATTTGATTACACATATTTTCGAGTTAGTTTGAGATCATTTAGACTCTTGCAAGCTAAGAACCGTCCGTTCTCGTAGGAATGTATAGGTCGTATACCTTATTCGCGATTAAGACTTGTTTGCCGATAATGCATAATCTAGTTTGATGTTCAAAACCTTTTTTAAAACATGTGTACCTCCTCTCAAGATCCCAAAGCGGTAGATCCGGTCTTGTTTTGGGGATTCGTGTGGCTTGGGAGAGGCGAAGAACTCCTTGGGTTTTCCCAGTTCTGCCATTCCAACCTTCGTAGTCCCAAAGGGAGCCTTTTTTATAGCATTATGCACGTCATCTGACCTTGACTTCTTCATACCAAATTATCCTCAATTTGTGACCGCCTTGAGAAATTTCATTTCTATATTTGTATGACAATCGAGAACCAAGATAGAACGCCACAAGCAATGGAGGTACGTGCAGTCCACTACTGATCTGCGTATTGCATTCCCACTTCCGAAGAAATCTCGAGAGATCCGACTGTTGATCATCTCCAAACTCTCCAGAAATAAATTAGACTGAAAGACTATACTATACATGTGTATTTCGACCGTTAAGGTTTATGCTGGATTAGGACATGAACCGATGAACAGAACTCATGCAGAGCTGAAATGCCAAAACATTACAGTCCCGTTATTTATGTGATACTAAACAATCTCACCGTTAGATCGCCACCACATTTACAGGGTATGTCCTTCACTTAAGTTCAATAATCAAGACGTATTTTGTGTATTGTTATCTTATACATACATTATGTTTTATACTTTTCCTTAAAGTCCTAATACGCAGGAATTGGGAAGCCCGTACGAATCTCCGACTTTCCACTATTGGATTTAGTTGAAATTTTTAACATGTTACTTTCTCATTTCATGACCTTCATGTAAAGTTATTTTATGCTTTGATCGGATAATCAATTACAAGGATATAATGAGAACATATCTCCAAACATGGGTTATCTTGTTTCCACGGACAACCGCGCTTCTTCCATGATTCGAAGAGATCACACCGTTGTATTTGTATAAAATTTTAAAATGCAAACTCCCCATTGTGCGAATATTAATTTCGCTTAGATGGGACGATCCTAAATGAAATTATGTTGTGTTTTCCAACCAGCATAAATTGTTTTCGCATATGCGCACATGTTTCACTTTGAACTTTCAAAATCTTGGTTTCCTACTTTCTCGTTAATTTGCATAAGAACCAATAGGCGATTTCGAAGTTCAATAAAGGCATCTCAAAGACTGAATCTTTGAAGATAAGATCGAAGACTGGAGGCGCTCGGGGAAACCCGTGGTGGAAGCACGTCTCTAATGTGGCCAAACTAACGAGCCCGGTCGATATAAAGTCTTCCTAGTCGGCTTGAGGCACAAATGGGAGGTGAGAACCTCACCGAATCGATCTTAAATTATAATGTCTCGCAGTCACTGCCCCCAATACTTGTGTGCGGTTGTGCTGTTAAGCCTATAGCTTATTGTCGCTTGTTGTTTTCTAAACAAACCAAAACATGAGTTTGGGCCCAAAAGCCTGCATCGGGTCCGACGACCATTAATGGAAACAAATGTTTTGAAGCAAATGCCACCTTTTTGCATATATGGGTATAAGATTTAGTAAATAGAGATCATAAACCCTACTATGGTTTCTGACCTAAATTAGTTTTTTTTAAATTAAGTCGGTGACGAATCCATAATAATTTAATAAGTTGAAACAACAATATTTTTTTACGGAGCCATTTTGGACGAGGAGAATGCCACACTAGCCTCTGTTGGGTCCACCCGAATGATCCTAGACGAGGCGATGCTCAACTTTTCGTCCCTCGCCTTCGATTTCCTCATAAGGAGTTAGGGGCGATCCATTGAACGCCCCGCAGGCCCGACTAAAAAATAAAGGAGAATCCACCCAATTTCTTCCATACTGCTTGACACTCGAGTCGAATGTGCCGATTGAAGGAAGCTTGGCGGGAGCGAATCTCGAATCCTCATGACGTCCGAACCACCATCGCACGCGTGCAATGGAAGGGGGCGCACATAAAGACCGAGATGGAGAAGGATGATAATCATCTAAAAGTAATTAATGATGTTTAATTTTTTTGTCCTTCGATTGACACCACCGTTAAGTTTCAGAAAAGCAAGTACGGTGAAGAAAATGAAAAAAGGCATGGTAGAATATATGAAAAACTAAAAAGAATAACACAGAGAAATTTGCTTCTCAGGCAATTGGTGTTAACTGAATAATTAAACAGTAAATAATATTGATTGTGTCATGAAAAATTATAAAGGTTGGTTTGTCATCAAGAGGTATGTGCATTGACATGGAGTAGACTATGAAAAGTAATTTTCATCAGCTGCTCATCTAAGAAGCATTTAATTTTTTCCTCTTTGGCAGCACAAAAAAAATGGAGAAAGTTTTAGTTAGATATAATGGCTTAGTTGAGAATGATGTCATTTTGAGGGACCAAATGACATTTTTGTATTAGGACATAAAATAAAGCATTGATTAAAGCAGCTCTTTAATGGGCTCAAGCAAGAATCGTAGACATGGTATAGTCGGATCAATGCGTGCTTCCGAAAATACGATTTTGCAATATACTTTTACACCAACGATCTCAGTTTTACAAGACATAATTTGTGTGACTATGAAGATTTCGGTTGGTACGGTTATCATTCCAACTCAGAGATCATTCTATTAATTGACCGGATTCGCGTGATTAATGCTGTAGCGGTTACTGCAGAAATCGAAAGAAGATGCAAGTGTAATCCTTTAACTAACCTTTCTTAGGTGTTTTCTTCATTCCATTTATTTATTTATTTTGGGCACGTAATTGACCATCTTCCCTTATGTTCGTTTATATAATATGGTTGCTGTGTCAACTGGTTCGTCGTTGGAAAATTTATTTATTTGTTGATTAGGTGTACTTCTTTAGGAACCGATGAGAAAGCTTTAAATCTGAACGACGAGAGCGGACACGATCTTGACAAACCAATGTTAGCAAAGACCTTCACCGGTACACTTTCTTTAAGGAATTATTCGCCCCCACTATGAAGTTGCAGCCGAGGAAGTAGCACGAATATCCGAGGAAGAGTAATGAAGACCACTAACACCCGATTCTGCAAAATCGAGTGTTCCAACAAGAAATCTCAAAAGAAAGATGGTGTTTAGATATTTTGAAGCGAGATTATCAATTTCTCCACAAGTGTTATGTCTCAAATAGATATAGAGACATTAAGTGGAGACACGTCATTTCACGAAGATTTATATCTAATCAAGAGAACATGTTGAAGCAACTCTTTGAAAATAGAGTCATAGTTGTTCGCCAAAGGGTGCGAACTTCTTCAAAAATCAAGGGTTATGTTCCCTCAATGACAACCACCCCCAATTCCCAATAGTTATCTTTGGTTATTTCGTATGAACATACACAACCATTCAAACAATACTTCATTCATTCAACAATGTAATGTACACAAACCAATTTATTGTCGATGTGTTTGTTAGACGGTGTGGCCACTCTAATGTTTCTTTGAACAAGTGATGTCTTGGTGTGGCCACACCAATGTTTCTGTGAACAACATGTACTCTCGTGTGGCCACATCAATCCTTCTGTTCACAAAAAAACTCCTCGGTGTGGCTACACAGAATTCTGGTGTGGCCACACCAACCAGTATGTTCACCATTGATATTGAAATGTCCAACAATCCCCCACTTAGATCACAATGTTGAGAAGGACATCTAAACTTGACAACACTCCACATATAAGATGGTGTCATTTTATATTAGACCACCAATTAGTACAAACGTCTCAAAGTCCTAATAAAATCTTTGGTGTCCACAGATTAAACCTGGATCTCATATGCTAAGATCGGAGACATCGCACATGGAGCAGCATCGTCCCAAATCCTTAAGAAATTTCCATATACAGCACGATTCCGGCCTTGTGACCTTTCCTGGCTTCATGAACATTTACAAAGTAAACAACCCGACACACTTTTGCGCAAGGCGGCACCTTGTATGTTCATATAAGCACGGTTCCCTTTCCTCCTGCCTCCGTTGTAATTGGCAACAAAATCGAACCTTGTTAAGAGTATATACTCATCCTTTTTTCCACAACGGTATGCACTACAATCCGGAATGAAATGACCCAAGCGGTCAATCTAGTGACTCTAGTCACGTATCGATTACTTGTTATTACCTATTAAACCTCTATGACAGTGGTATAACTGAGTAGAGGTAAGGTTCCCTTCATCGGTGTCTCAATATTGGTTTTAACCCCATTCCTTGAGAAGTCGAATCAACAAGGTCTCTACTTAGACCTTTTGGCAACGGATCATCTAGATTTTTACATGACTTCACATATGTGATGGTTGTTACACCATCATCCAATAGTTGCCTCACATACGAGTGTCGCAAACTGATGTGTCTAGATTTCCCATGTATATCTTACTCAATGATCTAGACATTGTCGCTTCACTATCATAGTACAAAGGGATGGCTGAAACCAGTTGTGGCCACAACACTATTTTTGATAACAAATTCCTCAGCCATTCTGCCCCTTTGCCTGTAGAAGCCAAGGCAACAAACTCCGACTCCATTGTGGAGTGAGTTATACAACTTTGTTTCTTTGACGCCCAAGAAACCGCGCCACTTCCTAGTGTAAAAACGTAACCGGAGATCGACTTATCGTCGCATATGCTAGTAATCCAACTAGCATCCGAGTATCCCTCTAAAATCGCTGGATATCCTTCAATTGTTCTCATGAGATATCCAAATACTCTCCCTATTGCCTTCCAATGTGTGGCTCTGGGATTACTCGTATATCTTGATATTTTGCATACCGCAAATGCTACATCCGGTCTCGTATAATGTATAGCGTACATTAGACATCCAATTGCACTTGCGTACTCTAATTGTGGAATGGCCCGAGCGGAGTTCCTTTTGAATTTAACCGAGACATCATAAGGACTGTTTGCTTTCTTAAAGTTTAGATAACTAAACTTCGAGATAATTTTGTCAATATAGTGGGCTTGACTAAGAGAATAACCCCCACTAATTTTGAGAACATTGATTCCAGGAATCGTATCTACCTCATTCAAATCTTTCATTTTGAAACTCGAAGTAAGATAAACGTCTGTGCCCTTCATATTAGTCCCAACTATCAATATTTCGTCGACATAAAGGCATATAATCTCTCCGTATTCATCCGTTAACTTTGAGTAAACACACTTAACCGCATCATTGTGAGTAAAACCATTACTCAATACCACTATATCGAACCTTTCATGTCATTGTTTCGGTGCTTGCTTTAAGCCATATAAAGACTTAACAAGTCAGCAAACTTTCTTTTCATTTCCGGGGAGTACGCACCCTTCGGGTTGTTCTATATACACCTCTTCCTCTAAATCTCTATTTATGAAAGCCGTCTTAACATCCATTTGATGGACTTGTAACTTATAAATTGATGCAAGTGGTAATAACATTCTAATAGATGTTATCCGCGCAACCGGAGCATACGTGTCGAAATAATCGACACCCTCCTTTCTTTTGTTTGAAACCTTTCACAACCAATCTTGCCTAATAGGTTTGTATTGACCCGTCGACATTGTATTTTTCTTAAATACCCATTTATTCCCTATTGCTTTGGAACCAGGAGGCAAATCCACAAGAACCCAAGTGTTGTTAAAAAACAATGAATCCATTTCTTCATTTATTACCTCCTTCAAAACGACACATCTCTTGATAACATCGCTTCCACATACGTCTTCAGATCATCTTCGGCATTACATATCGTGGGCATTTTATTCAGGACTTCCGTCCTACTTCCTTCTACGAGGAAAAACATAAATTCCGAATCTAACCGTTTTTTTATTCGGGGTCTCTTATTTCTTCTTGGTTCAAGAGGAATTTTGACCTCTTTCCTTTTCTCATTCAAGCCCCCTCGGCTACCTTCGCATGCTTCCATTTCTGTTGAGTCACATACAAATTTATCTTCCACAAACTCAACATCTCTTGATTCGACAATTACATTAGAATCCAAATCCAAAGACGATATGGCGTTAGAAGCGCTTCACCCCATAGATATGGAGATTTCTTAGTCCTTTTCGACAGAACTCTATTGTGGATATGACATGCCGTTAGAAGCGCTTCACTCCATAGATTCCGCCTCACATTTAATATAAGTAAAATCACCATTCTTATTCAACCTGGGTTTGTACATCCCATCACTCACATAACCCTTTCCCACAAACACATCATTCTTGGAAAGGATTATCTTGTCAGACTCAATTACGGTCTTAACACCCCTTTTGCACAATAAACTTGCCGACACAAGATTCTTCCGAATATCGAGCGCATGAATAACACTAACTAGGAGCACTTTCTTTCCCAATGTGAAATAAAGTTCAGCACTTCCATTACAAATGACTTTTATCGGGACATTATTGACCATGAGAACTTCTTGTCCATAAATCATCTTGTAGTCCTTGAATATGTCTTATCCTGACAAACATGTACCGTCGCTCCCGAATTGTACCGCCAATCACTCGATTTGGTTGTGGTTACCATGTAGACCTCCGTGACTATGTCTATCTTCAAGTTGGTCACCATTGCAACAATTTCATCAATATCGTCCACATAATTCATGTGCTCATGCTTCTTTATTTTCTTCATGAATCGACAATCCCTTTGAAGTGACCCATCTTTCCACTATGAAAGCAAACTTTGTCCTTCTTTGGATTCGTGTCATCATGTTTCCTCTTCTTCCTACAGAGACACCCTTTTTCTTAATGTTATTAACATTGGATCCCGGAAAATTACTGTTCCGGTCTCTAGATCGGGACTCCTCCTCGATTAGAATATGCTTCTCAATTTCCTCGAGATTATACGTCTCTGTAGAGTGAAGTAATTTCTTCCGCTACCCTCTCCAACTTGGAGGTAATCTGCAGATTATAACTCCCACAACAAACAACTCTTGAAGTTCAGCCTTCAAGTTCTTTAACTTGGAGGCCATCAACAATAACTTGTGTATTATCACTCATTTTAAACTCATCAAACATTGAGATTAGAAACTTATATGATCCTTGCTTTGAAGTTTGATGACGAGCCTCGAGAGTTCTTCATATTTCTGGTGGTGATTCTAGTAGAGAGATTAGGTCGTAGAGTTGATCCGAGAGAGAATTGAGGATATGTCCGCGACAAAGCACTTCGTCATCCTCCTGCTTCTTCTTTTCAGCAACAAGCGTGGGGTTTTCATTGTTCATTGATGAGTTGCCCGACGTCACTTCCAAATCAAGCTCGTAAGCAATCTTCAGAGCTGTCTACAAGAACATCATCTTGTCCTTCCATCGCATGTAATTGGTGCCGTCGAACCGGTGCAGTTTGATGTTGTCAGAATGCAACATTTTCATTGTCATTTCGGAGGATGAAGCCATAATATTCCTTAAAACTGTTGGGAAAACTTATTCACGAACCGATGGGAAATCTTCAAATCCAAATGCCAAGAGCGAACACGAACTAAACAAACCAATGTTAGCAAAGACATGCACCGCGCAAGTGCACTCTCTTGAATGAATTATTCGCCCCCACTATGAAGTTGCAGCCGGGGAAGTTGCACGAGTATCCCTCCAGGAGTAATGAAGATCACTAACACGCGATTGTGCAAATCCGAGTGTTCCAACAAGAAATCTCAAAAGCAAGATGGTGTTTAGATATTTTGAAGCGAGATTATCCATTTCTCCACAAGTGTTATATCTTGAATAGATAAGGAGACATTAGGAGGAGACATGTCATTTCATGAAGATTTATGGCTAATCAAGAGAACATGTTTCTTCATGAATGAACTCTTTGAAAAACAAAGAGTCATAGTTGTTCGCCAAAGGGTTCGAAATTCAAAGATCAAGGGTTATGTTCCCTCAATGATAACCATCCTCAATTCCCAATAGTTATCTTTGGTTGTTTCATATGAACATCCACAACCATTCAAACAACACCTCATTCATTCAATAATGTGATCTACACAAATCATTTTATTGTGAATGTGTTTGTTAGTCGGTGTGGCCACACTGAAATCTTGTGTGGCCACACTAATGTTTATGTGAACAAGTGACGTCCTGGTGTAGCCACACGTTTCTGTGAACGACATATACTTTCGTGTGGCCACATCAAAATATGGCGTGACCACATCAATCCTTCTGTTCACAAACAACTTATCGGTATGACCACACAAACCATTATGTTCACCATGTCCAACAGTGTCAAGTGATTCTTCGTCGAAAAATTTATTTATTTTTTTATTAGGTGTAGAACTAGTCAAATTTGGTTTTTGTCAAAAGTATGGTTTTGGGGAATAGACTAATTTCACCCCCGACACGTAATAAAAGGGCCGACAGCCTCCCTTGCAATACCCACGTTTTGTTTTTCAAAACTACATGCCTAAATTTGGGAAGATAATGTTCATGTCTTCAACCGGGATTGGGTCGTCAATGCCTCAACAACAATCCGGTGGCTTTCTTCCCGTTTGGATTGGACATTCCGAGTTCCATCGGCATCAAGTACGGGATGATAGAATTGACATTGTATAGTCAATGATGGCGTCATCATACCTTTTACTATCTCCCGGACAGAGACGAACAGATCAGCAATCCTTTCCAATTTAGCGGCCCACTCGGCGCCTGTCATCTTCCAAAGGACCACGGCTTGATCTTCGGTCACAGCCAAAACAATTCAACATCGACAGATTGAACCACGACATCCCAAACCACTAACCATTTTGGAATTCGAGCAATAGAAGTGGTCGAAGGCGGAGGAGACTGAAACTTAACCGCTTTATGAAAACTACACCAAAATAGATCAGCAGGAATGCAAGGATGGATTACCTTAACAAAAACAACATTTGAGCCAACAAATCATTGACTCGCAGTTGCTTGAGTTTCCCAATTTATTTTTGCTCGAAAGAAAACCATGAAATGGGGTACCCGCCAAAGGACTGCCAGTGTTAGAGCGTAAGACCTGATCCACTCAGCTTCTTCTTGGTGATGCAATCAAGTCGTTCAGCCATCTCGGGGGTTAACAAAATCATGGCGACCCACCCCGTCTCTCACGGCAAGGTCGGGAGGAGGTCCTGGGTGAAGAAGGGTTCTTGAAGGTACTTTGGCAAGGGAAGAGTTGACGACGAACATCCATCCGAAGCCATCTAAGAAAAGAGTTTGTAATCTGAAAATATTTTTATGTTGAGTAGATAACTTGTCGGCTGTCTGAAGCATATCCTCTTAAGGGCACTGGTAGGAATCAATGCAGTCAAATCCCAATGTAAAAAAAATAAAAATGATGTATAATAATGGTTTTGATCCTGAAATTGTGCATTTAGAAATTTGGCTGAGGTGTAGATCTCCGAAATTGCGAATTACCTTCAACGATGGTATTAGATCTTGGATCAGTTCTTTCCGTTTTAACGGTGAGAGTTTGGCTACTTTCCGGACAAAACAATTTCTACCACTTAGGAGTTTTTGTTTGCTTGGAACTCCGTAAACCAATCTTGACACATTTAACACCTTTGTTAACTTAAATAAGAGAATTTTACTAATCTTTTTTCAGACCCCAAATAAATTTTGGGAATCAATGATATCTATTTCGCCCCGTTGCACTCCTCCACACTCTTGCTGACAGCCAAACAACCTTCCTAATTTTTTATAATTACAACTTTGTCCTCATCCCTTTTATCTTAATGGTGAACAAGCCTAAGAATCAAAGAATGTGGGATTGGCCTTGGCCTTGGCCTTGGCCTTGCCGACTGAAATAAGATTGAAGCGAAAAGATGAAACAACCAGGGTGTTTTGATTTTGATAACACCCATATGTGTGGCTAGAACCTTGGAATCATTCAGGAGTTGAATCTGTAAAGGGTTGGTTAATTGATGATATTTAGTAAAGCAATCAAGAGAGGAAGCTACATGGGTGGTTGTTCCTGTATCTATGATCCATGAGTTGTGGTTTGCCTAAATGGCTGTTGCACGGAAGGATAAAATACCTGCAAAGTTTCGGGGTTGACCATTTCCAGTAGGTGTATGTGGGGTCAGGTTCTATCCCGGGGAAACCACTGCAGTGGTTTGGCTTGAATCTTTCACATTGAGTAGTGCTGGCGGCCTCTGTACTTGGTCCCTTGACAGATTAACATGCGGTAACCCTCCTCCAGTTTCAACCAAATTGACCACACTCCTGCTGCGAGACCCTCGTTGCTTGAGAAATATCTGGTCATTCCTCTTCCAAGCTTCATATTAAGAGGAAAACCAATTAAGTGATAACATTTGCTTTTGAGATGTCCCTTCTTCTAACAACGACACAAATCATTTCATGTGGAAATTTCTTCCTTTTTGTATATGCCAGTACTCTGTTCGAGTCTTGTACCACTGTCATTCCTTCGTCTGCACAATCACACCGACCGCTGCTACTAGGTTCCCAAATAGGAACTATTCATCATTCTTTAGATGCTGTTCCATCTCCTCCCTTTGGAGGATGTTACAAGCCTCCCCTAAAGTAGGAAAGGATGTCCTCAACAAAACTTGGCTCCTCAAAGCACCATATTCACGATTTAGGCCGTTAAAAAATTTGAACATGTCTTTTTGCAACATTTCTGCATATTCCTTCGGCCATCCACAATAACACTTGCCACACTTTCATATCGACAGAGGGCGATGCTCTCTTAGTTCCCCTAATACTGCCATCACCTTATTATAGCAAGCCGAGATGGTTTTGTAACCTTGAACTAAACTATGAAACTTCAACTGAAGTTGGCAAACTATTCACTCCTTCTCTCGCAATATCCAAGCAATTATGACCTTTTCTACCTCAGGGTTTAGAGATCGGTTTCCAGAATTGCTCTTATTTTGTTTCTCCTTCTCGGACTCTGCAATAAAATATAAAGACTTAGTTTCATAAGAACAATGATTCTTATCAGCCTGCATGAGTTTTATTTCACCATCAAGCCATATCATCAACTCTTTATGTAAGGTAGAAGGTATGGCTGCTGCTTTATGGAGCCAATCTCAACCCAGACGAGCGTTGAAAGCTGAGACAATGTCCAACATCAAAAAAACCGTCCCCATCTCGTGTCTCCCGACCTGGAGGTTTATTGAAAACATTCCCACGTATTCTGACCTCTTCCCATTAAAGACGGTGATTGACATCCTTGTATGTGTTAGCTTCCATCTTTCTTTACCCATCGCGAGGAAAGTGATAAAGGGAAAAATATTCTTTGTAGCCCCATTATCAACGAGCACCTTATTCATCCTTACTCCATCGAAATCCACAGTGATGTACATGGAATGAATATGTTGCCTCATCACAAGAGAGGGCTTCTTGTACGCGCGCCCTCCGGCCTAGCACGCGCGCTGGCGGTTCGGGCAACCCGAGGATCCGGGCCCGCTCCCCCGAGGCCTAGTCCGGTCGACGTTCCGTCTCGAACGCCGGACGCTGCGGAAAGGGGACCCGGGGTTGGGCCTTCCCTTGATTCGCGAACGGGTCTCCGGGACGTTTCGCCAAACATCTCCAGTTCCCTGAAGGTAGCGAGCGAAAGGCTGCGTTAAGACCTCGCTCGCGAATTTCGGGGAAGGCTCAAGGAGCGGCTCGGTCTGCCGTCACCTCATCCTAAATGGCTCCGAAAGAAGGGGTGTGGTTTAGTTTTAACTTTGGAAAACTTGTTCGGAGTCGCCACCGACTTATTAAAAAATGGTGTGATTTTAAGTCGGAAAAATCAGAGTCTGGGTTCGGGGATTCCTATTTACTAACCTTTATATTCTAAACATGCGAAAAGGGTGGCAATTTGTCCAAAAAAGTTTAACTTTTGATTGACGGGTATTGGGCCCGATCCGGGAGTAGGCCGGACTCTTATCGACGTTTTAACGGGCGTTGGACCCGAATTTAGGTTTGTTTGATTAAAACCAAGCATGCGACGTAAAACCTAAAGCCTAAGCATACGCGCAATCACAAGCAATTATTTAGATCAAAAGAGCGGGGAAGGGCGGTGATTGCGGGCCTATACACTTGGGCCCGTAATCCGATACAAGTGGGTTCAAAGAAAATTCGGGGAGGCCCGCACCTCCCCTTTTGTACCTTTGATTGAAGGTTGGGGCCGCTTTAAATCTTCGAGCCCGCGGTTTTTAGGCCGGGGTAGATCCACGCGATTTGATACACGCGCCCTTGAGTTAATCTTCGAAATTGTTCGAGTTGATCTTCGAGGATTAAGTGCTCGATATACATGCAAAGAAAACAAAGAAGTGGTCAGAAAGTCCTAATTTAAATCGAAATAAATAATTATGACTTAATGAAATAATAGCGATACTTACTGGGCGTTGTAAGCCCGTTGATGTCGATCATCCGCGTCGTCGAAGGATGACATTCCTTGGTAGTAATTCCTCGGTGTTTACATGCAAAGTAGAGGAAGATGCCGATGGCATGCCGGTTTGAAGCTGCTGAGACGGTTGTTGCGGCTGCTAGAGTCGCTGCTGCAGCTGGACTGGTTGCTGCAGCTTGCTCGGGTCGCTGCGACTTGCTGGGATAGGTCACAGCGGCTGGAACGGTCGCTGCGACTTGCTGGGATAGGTCGCAGCGGCTGGAACGGTCGCTGCGACTTGCTGGGATAAGTCGCAGCGGCTGGGATGGTCGCCATGGGAGCTGCTGCAGCTGTTGGAAGGCTGAGACGGAGGAGGCTCGCCGTGGGTTGGTGCGGCCGGGGGAAGCTGATGGATGTCGCTGGAGGACTTGGGGCGTCGAGAAGGGGGACGGCCGCTGTGGGGTTGTCGTCGGTCGAGGAGGGCTGGAGCTGGGGGCGGCCGTTGTCGGAGTTGGGTTGTCTGTTGCAAATCAGGAGGCCACGGGGAGTCGCAAGCTCGTCAGACGTGGGTTCAGGAACGCTCTGTATCCGGAGGAACGCCGCTGGGAGAGCAGGAGCCCGTCACTAAACGTCCAGGAAGAAACCACTGTTGAAGAGGTTGGTTTGCTGCTGTAGGAAGCTGGTCCGGCTGGAGAAGCAGAGAGCGGTCGCTGGGCACTAGTTGCTGCACACGGAGAGCAGTACATCAAAATAAAAAGGAAGGCTCCTCGCGACGCTAATGTGCGCCGCAAGGAGCTTGGACCCGGTTCTCCACAGAAGGGCGGAGGACTGAAGCTGGTTGGATCCGAGGAGTTTGTCCCTGTTGATGTCGTCGATGAAATCAGAGTTGCCGTCGAAGATTGGTGCCTCTGCTGCAACATCCAATGAGGTTGGCGTCGACTGCATCCAGAGGTATGACATTCTCCTTTTGCTTCCGTGCTGTTGCCGCCATGTGCCTGATTCAAGCTGGTCGTCAAGGGGTCCCCATCAGGTTGATCTTGCTCACCTTGGTCGAGGATGCTGAGGGATTCCTGGTGGTGAAAATGGCTGGAGGTTGGCTGATCCAAGAAGGGGAACCGCCCTAAAACCAGGTTCTCCTCCCCCCTCTCCTTTTTATTCTGCTTCCCCCCCTTTCCTTCTTATGGAAGGCTTCCTCTCCTATCCGACCAGCTGCGGCACTCCCCTCAAGAAGGAAAGTCATCATTGCTCCAGAAGACTACCACAGCTACCGGTGATAGCCTGCGGTGAGTTGAGGGGGGGCTGCTGTGACTGCTGCTGCTGACGTCGCTGGAAACATGCCGCAGTTGGGGATTCCGTCGCGTCGTCGGGCTGGTGGGCTTCAGCCTTCTTCTTTGGGTTGGTTTGGATTGAGAGCTGCCTTGGGCTCTTTGCTGGTTTTCTTGTGGTGGGTTAGTAGCTGGTGGGCTAACAAATTTTGTAGTTGGGTTGCAGATTGTCCAAGGCCCGGCTTCTAAAAATTTTGTCGGGCATCAATTTGAGGTATTACAGTTTGCCCCTCCTTGGGAGGGAATCTGGGAAGATTCTCTCACAAGGATATCGTTAATACCTCAAATTATCCTTGGTTGACATGTGTCCTAGAAGCTCATCAAGGAAACCACTAGTCGCAACGAAAACAAAAATAGCTAAATGTACATGCACATTATGCTTCGTTTCGTTTTCTCTTTAAAAGCATGTTTCTAAGCGAGAGTAGAGAAGGTTTGTTGATCTCTCTCGTGTTTCACTCTCATTTCTGAATATCATTTCAGTTGGATTTCGGAATTACTTTGACTTGGATGCTCATGTACCGGTCAAAGGAGGCTTTACTCGGGTTATAATGTGGTTTTGGCGAAAGGCCTTTAGATTGAAAGTTTAAATCAATCATTTAAAAGAAAGGGTCTAAGGACCTCATCGGGAGTTATTGGGTCATAGAGGTTTCACCATTCAAGCAAATTCTCCATCTTTCAGACAGCTCACCAGTTGATGTGTCTTTGTTGGAGATGAATAACTGGTAGGTGTGGACAATCCACTTTGGGGAAGGCTTTGTTTTAGAATTGTTTGAGGGGGAAGCACCTTTGCTTTTGCGACCAGCAATGTCGGCCCTGGTGCTTTATTTTTGCTCTTTTGATCTTCATTTTGCGCTTTCCCTTTTTTAAAAAAAACTTTTGGTCTTTGCGCTGACTATTTCTTTTCCTTGCTGAATGACAGGGATTTGCCCCGCTTTGTTTTCTGACAATTTGCATTCTTGAGAAGCTCTTTGAGATGCTCGGTCTTTGGGAACAAATCGACTGGTAGGCTTTACTGTCGATGATGCTTCTTCGCTTGAATCTTAAGGAAGTGTGGCCTCTATGATCCGTTGCTTTCGGCTTCTAGCTACAAGATCTCCTTTCTAACCTCGATGTGAGGCGGTCCTTAGGTTTGTTAGGCGTAGTGTGTACAAAAACTTCGACTTTGGCTCGAAAGGGCTAGCAATAGTTAATATTCTGTGTTTGGGGGTAGAGAAGAAATGCTCGATCTCATTCCGGTTTAGAGCATCTTTTGTCAAAGGATTCGTTATCCGCCTGAACGCTTGTGCATGAGTCCTCACAGTGTTTACGCTTATCACTCTGGGTAAGTGTTTAGGAATAGGTTTGCCTTCTCCACTCTCGCCCAGAAACGTTCTTATTATCAAAAGTTTCAAATTATATGCAATTGGGCACACAAATGCTTAAGAAATGCTTAAGAAATGAACAGGTTTAGATACTCAAACCTCTATGGTGTTATTGTGCACTCTTGCGCTCTATGTCTCTTTCTTGTTTTTAGACTGAACTCGGAACGGCTTCCACCCGACCACCCACGCCGTTGCCTAGGAATTTGTACCATACTGTACGGATGTCCATGTGCCTGCACAGTTGACGACGGACGAAAACGAGGTTAATTCATGTACTTTGACTCTCACTTGGGGAGATGAAGTAAAACATCCGCTGGGGAGGTGGATGGATATGTCCACTTCAATGGTTGTTCTGATTCTATCTGAGGAATGATAAAAATTTTGTTAGAGAGCAATGTAAACGATACTCCTTTTTGGTATGGTTATTCATGATAACGACAAAGGCAATCTCGAAGCATTGGTTCGAAATTTTCCACCCAACCGCCCGCGCCTTTGTCTATAAGATAGGGTGTTCATGTACCTATGTTAAGCAAAGGACAGACAACAAGTGGGCTCATGTAACTTGTTTTCTTTCAAACTAAGAATGAAATTTGTTCATGTAATTTCATTTGTATGAAAGGCGAAGTAGAGTTTTGATACTTCCCTTTTGTGTGATTTCATCGATGTATCTTCGTCCGATGGAATCGAAGGTCTGACGAAATTGCTACTCTCGCTTGATGTCTGTTGTGTAAGGATGTTCATGTACCTACCAAACAGATGGCTAGAAATAAGGAAATTCTTGTAACTTGTTCCTGTTAGAGTAGGAATGAAGTTTGCTCGTGTAACTTCATTTGTAATAAAAGTGAAGTAAAGTTTTGATACTTCCCTTTTCGTGTGATTTCATCAATACATCTTCGTCCGATGGAATCGAAGGTCTGATGAAATTGCTACAAGATTTTGGCTTGAAGCTTTGCCACCCTGCCACCCTCGCCTTTGTCATAGGAGTTTTGCACCATACGTGTGAGGAGCTCTTGTACCTGCCCACGAGACAAAGGACGTAAACGAAATGTGTTCATGTAATTTCGCTTAACTTGAATGAGGAGAAGAGTGATTGTGTATTTCTCCCTTTTCCCTGATGTCAGCCTTCTTTATCCTGAGTGATTTTTCGAGGTGTAAAAGAATTCAGCTGACAGATATCGTCTCAAAAGTCCAACTTGAGACCTGGATACCATTCAGGTGTAATATCGTCAGAGAGCATCTGCGTTAATTGCTTGTGGCAGTTCTCCTCCATCCATTTTTGCTAAGATGGTTGCTCCTCCTGAGAAGGCGTGCTTGACGACGAACGGTCCTTCGTAGTTTGGAGCGAATTTCCCTCGTGGATCCTTGACATTCAGTAGGATTCTTTTAAGAACGAGGTCACCTGGTCTGTACCTGATTGGCTTGACCTTTTTGTTGAATGCTCTAGACATGCGTTGTTGGTAGCATTGCATATGGTGAGCTGCGGCAAGTCGTTTCTCATCAATGAAGTCGAGGTGGGCGATTTGATGATTGGCCTTCTCTTCTTCTGTCATGTTGCTTTGGGATGATATCCTGAGAGTTGGCAATTTGACCTCTGCTGGAATGACTGCTTGAGTGCCGTAGACGAGCTCGAAGGGAGTTGCCCCAGTCGAAGTGCGCATCGTTGTTCTGTAGGCGAGTAACGCGAAAGGGAGCTTCTCGTGCCAATCGCGATAGGTAACTGCTGTCTTCTGAAGAATCTTCTTCATGTTTTTGTTGGCAGCTTCGACTGCACCATTCATTTGTGGGCGATACGGTGAAGAGTTGAGATGTTTGATTCGAAATTCTATGCATAGGGATTCCATTAGTTTGCTGTTGAAGTTTGAACCATTATCTGTGACTAATAGCTCTGGAACTCCATATCTGGCGATGATGTTCGCCCTCATGAAATGCACAACGTTGTTTGCTGTGACTTCTTTGAAGGATTGTGCTTCAATCCACTTGGTGAAGTAATCGATTGCGACCAGTAAAAATCGATGCCCGTTGGATGCCTTGGGATTGATGGGCCCGATCACGTCCATACCCCACATTGAGAACGGCCATGGTTCAAATAGCGGGTAAAGTCTTGTTGGAGGCACGTGTACCTTGTCGCTGTAAATCTGACACTTGTGACATGCTTTGACATATTTGATGCAATCGGCTTCCATTGTGAGCCAATAATACCCTTGTCGCATGATTTTCTGGGCGAGAGCGTATCCGTTCATGTGCGGTCCGCAAACCCCTTCATGGACTTCGACAATAAGGGCTTCAGCTTCTTACTTGGTGACGCATCGCATGAGAGCCGTCGTGAAGGATTTTTTGTACAAGGTATCACCGTGTAGAAAATAACTTTTTGTTATCCTCCGGATGAACTTGCGTTCTTTCCCCGTGCTATTCTGGGGAAACCCTCCTGATTGTAAATGATTCTTGATGTCCGTGAACCAAGGTAGGGAATCCTCGGGTCGACTCTGCTCAATATGCATGCCGCTTGGATCATCAACAATATTGATGCGCAAGGGCTAGATGTCCATTTCTCCAGCCAACGGAATCATTGAGGCGAGCACTGCAAGAGCATCAGCAAATCGATTATCAGTTCGCGGGAGATAATTAAATTCAATATCAGTAAATTGTCTAATCAGTGTTTGTAGATAATCCTGATATGGAATTAGCTTTGGGTCTCGAGTGCGCCACGCTCCATTTGTCTGGGAGATGATGAGTGCCGAATCTCCATGAACGTCGAGGAGCTTAACCCGCATGTCGAGTGCACGAAGTAGGCCGAGGATGCACGCTTCATATTCAGCTAAGTTGTTCGTGCAGGGAAAGGTGACTTTGGCGGCCGTTGGGTAATATTGTCCATCTGGGGAGATTACCACAGCTCCTATTCCCGATCCTGAGGAATTAACTGCACCGTCGAAGTACATCTTCCACCTTGGTTCTTGTTCCATGAGCAAGATGTTCTCAGCTGGTAGTCCGATTTCCAAAGATGAATCATCCGTTCCTGGATATTCAGCGATTGTTCTCCCCTTGACTGATTTCGTGGAGTGGAGTCGAATGTCGAATTCGGCGATCAATGTTGGTGTATACTGTCGGAGTCGGTGGAGATATTTGAGATATTTGATACTCTCCCCATCAATGTTGGCTTGTCGAAGAGATATTTGAGTGGGTCATTCTCGGACACTAACAGGATCTCATAATGCAGAGTATACTGTCGGAGTCGGTGGAGAACCCAAATGAGTGCGCAGCAGGTACGCTCAGAAGTTGTGTATCTTGACTCACAATCTGTAAATTTCTTGCTGAGGTAGTAAATCGCGTGCTCCTTGGCACCTGTCAATTGTTGGGCGAGCATGGCTCCAAATGATTCTTCCCTGACGGTGAGATAGAGCTTGAGAGGATGCCCCGGCTTTGGCGAGATAAGAACTGGTGGTTCTGTCAAATACGTCTTAATCTGCTCAAATGCGATCTTGCAATCATCGTCCCACTCAAATTTGACGTCTTTCCTTAACTTCTTGAACAGTGGTTTGCATGTGTCAGCTAGGTTGGAGATGAACCGTCCGAAGTAGTTAACACGACCCATGAAGCCGCGGATCTCTTTGACTGACCTTGGAGCTGGGAGATCACGAATTGCTTCGATTTTATCAGGATCAATCTCAATGCCTTTGTTACTGACAACGAAACCAAGAAGTTTGCCCGAAGTTGCTCCGACCACGCATTTGGCGGGGTTGAGGCGCAGCTTGTACTTGCGAAGCCGTTCGAATAGCTTCCGAAGAATGACAGTGTGGTTTTCATCTTCTTTGGACTTGGCGATCATATCGTCGACGTAGACTTCAATTTCGCGATGCATCATGTCATGAAAAAAAACCACCATAGCACGTTGATAAGTTGCCCCAGCATTCTTGAGTCCAAAAGGCATAACTCGATAACAGAACGTGCCCCAAGGTGTCGTGAAGGTTGTCTTTTCTTTGTCTTCTTCGGCCATGCGAATCTGATTGTAACCGGAGAATCCATCCATGAAAGAGAATCTGTTGAATCCAGCGGTATTGTCCACTAATAGATCAATGTGCGGGAGTGGAAAGTCATCCTTGGGACTCGCCTTGTTGAGGTCGCGGTAGTCGACGCAGACTCGAACCTTCCCGTTCTTCTTGATGACAGGGACTATGTTGGCAACCCATTGTGGATAGGTAGACACTTCGATAAAGTTGACCCTCAGCAGCTTATCCACTTCTTCCTTGATGGCAAGGGCTAGTTCAGACTTATACCGGCGTTGCTTCTGCTTTATAGGATGAACTGACGGGTCTGTAGGAATCTTGTGCTCCACAATCTCCGAATCTAATCCCGGCATGGCTGTGTACGACCAAGCGAAGACGTCAGAGAATTCCTTGAGCAAGTTGGTGATGTCTTCAGTTTCATCCTTTGATAAGTCTGCGCCGACGAACAATTCCTTGGGGTCATCTTGAGTTCCGATGTTGATTGAAACCGGCATCTGCAGTGTGATGTCCTTTGGTTCTTCATGTCGTTGAAGACCTTGTTCCAAGCCATAGTATCCTTCTACGGATTTAGGGTCGTCTACTGCTTATCCATGTTGTTCAGGGGTGTTCTCGGGTGTACCCAAAGCGCCGTTCCTGAAAAGGGGCAGAAATCAGAGTGATGCATTGAAATGAATCACTCGAAATATTGTTTCATGCGACAATAAGGCATGCGCTTATGACCAAAAGAAAATGTTGTGGGATCAGGACTCAGCGGGTCCCTCGTCGTTTCCTCAGATTCGCCCTGATCATCAGCGGCCCGATCCCACAAACGCCCTAGGTACCGCCTAGGGGTCACGTTACATATAGACAACCTTGCTAGTCCGCCACCAGAATGTAGCAAGGTATCCTACCCTAGACTCTATCTATCTAAGTGCATAAAAGTAAAGATGAAAAGTTTCACCCGTCGAGAGGCATGTCTGACTCGGCCAGGGTCGACGCTTCCATCATACAAACTTCTTCGGACTCTTGTGTCCTAGTCTTATCGTCTTCCTTCCCCTCTACTCCTTTGCTCGGAGCAGGAGAGTCCACATGTCGGTTCGGAGGGGGTGCTTCGATCCTTGGAGGCGTCCTGGGCAGCATTGGCACCACTGGAGCTCGAAAGTACGGTGCCCCGGCTTGCTGAAAATGTGCCGGTATTTGATTCCAGGGAATGGCGACGTTATGAGGTAAGAAGTGAGCCCGCCTGCGAGGTCGACACCTATGACCGAGCCCAATATTCACTTGGATGACATTGACATGTTCAGCAGTCGTCCGCTCGCCACCGATTTCTTCATCACTCCGAATCTTCACATTCTCCAGCTTCTCCGACAGGATTTCGCCTTCCATTGTCGCCGCAGATGAACGGACGAAACGGATGGCAGACTTGTTACCCGGTGTGATTGCCCTGTTTGCGCCGCATTTTGCAAGTGAATCCGAGTCCACTAGTCCCTGCAGGAGTTGGAATAGTGATCGGATAGACGATCCCTTGTCCTCTGATTCCGAGTCCTTGGCCCGGTTGATACCCATGTCGAAGGAATTCCTTTGCGGCACTGATGTTGCCCCATGTCATCAAAGGATCCGATTTGTAGTCGCGTCTCATCATGTTGACCATTTCCAAGGTCTGTGTTGTTGATGGCTCTTCGGTTGGCTCTCCCACGTATGGCATGTCAATCTCGTGGCAAAGCTCCATTGAATGTTCTCCCCGGACTGTGATGAGCTTGCCATCTGAGGAAAATCGAATCATCTGATGAAGAGTTGAGGGAACTGCCCCAGCTTGGTGAATCCATGGACGCCCCAGCAACATGTTGAAGGACCCCGCAGTCTCCAGAATCTGGAATTGGGTAGAGAAGAGGGTTGGCCCAACTTTGATCTCCAACGTAACTTCCCCATGGGCCTGCCGCTTCGTGCCGTCGAAAGCCCGAATAGTTAAGCTGGATTGTGAAAGCTTCTCCAAGTTGATGCCGAGCTTTTGAGCTACCGCCACCGGGATGATATTAACCCCTGACCCGCCATCGTTGAGAACCTTGGAGATGGTGGTATCACGACACTTGAGCGTGATGAAGAGAGCATTGTTGTGATCCAGCCCCTGTTCCGGTAGATCATCTTCCGAGAAGGTAATTATGTTGTTCGCCAGCATGCTGCTCATCTACGCATCTAACGCCGCGACTTCAACCCGTTCTGGCACATGTACCTCGGCTAGAAACTTCTCCAACATCTCCCTGTGCTTGTCAGATGAATGGATGAGGTCGAATAGTGAGATTTGGGCTGGCTGTTTTCGGAGCTGCTCGACTATATCATAGTCGCTTCCCTTCACCGTATAAATCACCTTGCGGATTTGCTCGTTTGAAGGCGCCTTGGGCTTCGAAGATTCGGCTGGAGACGAGGCTTCAAGGGCTGGCACTACCCTTCCGGAGCGGGTAATTAATTCAACTTCTAGGCTGAGAGGTGCGCAGGTGGGTCCCATCATGACCGGAATCCTTGGTTCAGCCACAGGCGATGATTCTGTCTGACACACTTCAGGTTGTGTTGATCCCAACGAAACATAAACGTACGGTGTCCTTGGCTGCCGACGGGGAACCAATGTAAATCCATCCGGCAGGATAGTGGGCTGAACACTTCTGCTGGACTGGGACGCACGACCTCTTCCTCGACCATGACCGACGCTTACGACATTGACACTCCTTGGTTGTGCGTACTCATATTCATACGTGTTCACTTCTTCTTCCTGTTCGGCCAAAACTGAGAAGAAATCTGCCCCGATATAATTTACATGCTCAGAAAGAGGATTGCTCTTAACATTTGGGGCAGCTGCAGGAGCGCAAAATGTGATGGCTCCTTCATCCAACAGATTCTGAATCTTGAACTTTAGAGCAATACAATCCTTGGTGTCGTGCCCCGTTGCTCCTGAGTGGTATTGACAAACCGCTTTGGGGTTGTATCCAAACGATGAGGGATTGGTTGCTTTGGCTTCAACGGACTTGATGAAACCCATGTCCCTCAATCGAATAAACATGACATCCAGGGGATCGGGCGTTGGGGTCAAGTCCTCCAACCTTCGTCGTGGACGCTCCGTTTGTGCAGGCCTTGGCTGCTGTTGTCCTACCATGTTGACTGGGGGTCTAAAACGAGTTGCTACCGGGGCTGGAGGCCTGAGCGCGGCTGCGATATACGTCCTTAGCGCGTACGAGGTCGGGGGTGGTGTTGCCCTCATCGATTGCCTGTTCTGCTCAGCAGTCGCAATAAGCTCCTTGGGCCTCGGCTTCACTGCCGGTTTTGCTGAAGGGGAAGGGATTAGCCCTTCTCGATTTACTCCGTCGAGTTTGTCCGCATTGATGACTGCTTGAGCGAAGGTGGAGAATGTCTGCCCGATCATGTAGGGCATGTATTCACGTGGGAGCAGCTAGAGGAATTCGTCGATGTGTTCCCTTTCTGTAAGCGTCGGCTTTATCTGAGACGCAATATGCCTGAACCGGTAGGCAAACTGTTTAACGTCTTCGGTGCGGTATCTCTTCAATTTCCGCAAATCCGAGATTGTAGGCGCCATCTCAACATTAAACCTGTAGTAGTTGAGGAAGTCAAGGGCCAAGTCTTTGAATGTTGTGTACTGGCTAACATCCTTGGTGTAGTACCAGTGCAGCGCTGATTCCGCTAAACTCTCTTGGAACATGGTGATGCGGAATTTATCGTCTGCTGGATATACTACCATCTTGTGGCAGAAGTGCTTGAGATGTAATTCCGGGCAGCCGTTTCCACGAAATTTCTCAAATTCGGGCATTTTGAACTTTGGCGGGACTTGAATCTGAGGGATCTGGTAGTTGGCGTACTCCCAGTTGTGTGCTCGATACCCCTGGATGGCGTTCAGGCGCTCTTCCAACTTTGCCATGCGACGAGCCTCTTCTTGCTGCATTGAGGCAATCCTAGCCTCGAGCCTTGTCTCGAAAGCGCTGGTATGTTGTTGCTCGCCAAATAACTCGTCGACGATCGCTGCGTTACGGGTTCGTGGGCTTGGCAAGGCTGGTTCCACATGCGGAACTGAAGGGGTGGCAATTGGCTGGGAGATTCTGAAAGCGGGAGGTGTGAAGGTTGTTTGAGGGTAGGGAGTTGGCCCTCGGGATGTTGGTTGAGGGTAGTATGGAGGCAGATATGGCTGAGGCGTGGGAAGGGAAAGGGGTGGCCCACTCATGTATGGGTTAGATAAATGTGCTACACTTGTGGAGGTAGCGGATCTGGGCATGACCGGATTATAGGGAGGTAGAGTGTTTGGTGAAGTGTTTAGGTTAGGATGGAATGGGTATGTTGATGTTTGGGGTCCTGGTATGACAGG
>CM042882.1:0-18333 GCA_023653495.1 Melastoma candidum
TGCCTTGGGCACCGGGGGGATCAAGCCATGTGTCCCGTCATTCGGGGCTGATCAGTTTGATGATACGGATTCCAAAGAGAAGGCCAGAAAGGCATCTTTCTTTAACTGGTACTACTTTTCAATCAACATTGGCGCACTCGCATCGAGCACTCTCATCGTGGGGATTCAAGAGAACGTCGGCTGGGGATTGGGGTTCGGTGTTCCTACATTGTTCATGGGGATCGCCATTGTGAGCTTCCTTATGGGCACACCGATTTATCGGTTCCAGAAACCTGGAGGGAGTCCAATCACGAGAATGTGTCAAGTTGTGGTGGCTGCATTCCATAAGCGTAACGTAAAGCTTCCTGGAGACAGTTATCAGCTATACGAGACACGAGACAAGAGCTCCAGTATCTCCAGGAGTCGAAGGCTCCGTCACAGTGACGAATACCTGTGCCTTGACAAGGCCGCTGTCGTCACAGATGCTGAGACAAAGAACGAGGACTTCTCGAACAGATGGAGGCTTTGCACGGTGACCCAGGTCGAGGAACTGAAGATTCTGATCCGGATGTTTCCCATTTGGGCTACGGGGATCATCTTCTTCGCTGTCCACACTCAGATTTCAACCATGTTTATCGAGCAAGGGATGATGATGGACAGGACAGTTGGCTCTTTCACCATCCCCGCAGCATCTCTCGTGATTTCGGATATCATCAGTGTGATTTTCTGGATACCCGTTTACGACAGACTCCTTGTCCCTCTAGTGAGGAGATTCACCGGCAACAAAGAGAAGGGGTTCTCAGCATTGCAGCGGATGGGGATCGGGCTCTTCATTTCTGTCCTGAGCATGTTGGTTGCAGCATTGGTCGAGAACAGACGCTTACGGCTAGAGGCTGAGTTGGGACTTGTCGACAAGGATGTCCCCGTGCCAATGAGCATCCTATGGCAAATACCTCAGTATTTCCTCGTCGGGGCATCGGAGGTATTCACAACGGTAGGACAGATCCAGTTCTTCTACGAACAATCCCCAGACCCGATGCGTAGCCTGTGCAGCTCACTGGCGCTCCTGACAACCTCATTCGGTGTCTATCTCAGTGCATTGATCCTAAGGATTGTGACCGCGATCACTACCCAAGGAGGGAGCACAGGATGGATCCCAGATAACCTGAATGAGGGCCATCTCGATTACTTCTTCTGGATGTTGGCCGGACTCGGTGTCTTGAACACTGCAATCTACATGGTCTGTGCCATGCACTACAAGCAGAAGAAAGTCTCCTCAGGATGAACTGATTGTATAGACAACATAAGAGCATTCAATGACATCGAAAACTCCCAATAATCATACGTGCATCGATAAATCCTGCCGTGACTAAATCCTACGCCAAAAATCCAACTATATTCAAGATGAACTCCGACCACAGACCACAGAAAATTATTGAATGAAACAATACAAGGGATTAAACTTAGACTCTACGAAATACTAGTTTCCAACCAGGGCGATCGACAAATCCAAGTTGATACAAATCTCTTGAGAAGGATCTCTGAGCCTCGAGCAAAATGAAATCGCAGCCTCACTGGACTCGCTCGCTGAAGAACCGCCGTTGTTTCTCCGAGTCGAGGGATGCGGCAGCGAAAGTGACAGAGAGAGGTTGCAATCTCGTGAATCAGCCTCCTCGAATTCCTCGAGAGGATGTCTCAAGGGCAAGTTAGGCATTGGCTCGGACCCAGAAGTGTTCACCTTTCGTACCAGAGAGCCGACGCCCTGACCGCATAGCCATCCGAAACCGGCAGCCCCTTCCTGGTCCAGCGGTTGAACATCGCAATGCGGAGTCACAACAGTACAGCCAAAGGATCCCAGCCATGTCAATCTGTGCGGGCACTCTCGTTCGGCGGATTTGTGCATTCTTGGCCTAACCACAATCGAAATGATCAATCACACCGACGGGAGTTCTGTGTTGTCTGTTCGCTTAACTGAAAAACGGGAAGAATGGAGTCGCTAACCTTTTGTACAGAGGACGAGGAAATCCATCAGAGGCTTCATCTTGACCGTCGCCGTCGTGTTCTCGGTTTGAGCATCCGTCATCTCTGACTGTTTGGCCCGACAACGACAACTTCCTTCTTTCTGGGGTGCAATTCTTATCTAACAACAAACGACATTCATCGGGAACACGGAAAAATAGGCGATAATATATCAGACAGAAAAATCACTGGTTTTTACTTTTAGGACAAGGGAATCAAGACAAAGAGGAATAGAACTTTATTACTACCTTGTCTGCTCAGGTGATCATTCTTCATGCTCCTATACATCTTCATCTCCCCCAAAAGAAAGAAACCCCAAATGAACAAAACGGATCGAATAAAAAAAAAAATACTAATGGGGATGCAAAAGAAGGTTATTTTATTTGTACTTGGAGATGGCTCTTGACGTGAGATATGGTGAGTCCCTGGACATCCATCATCTGAAGGACAAGCTTCGGCGTAGCCTCTGATTCCGGTTCCCCCACAAATCCCACAAAAAGGAACGTAAATTTTTCAGGAAACCAAACCCGGAAACCCTAATACGACAACAAAAAAAGCACCATCCAAAGAAGCAACGAGAGAAAGAAGAAAACTCACTGTCCTGGCCGCCAAGCCGGTCGATGGCGAAGAGGAAGCAGCGGTGGAGCTCCGGGGTCCAACGAAGCCTTGGGACCTTGGACCTAACGTACTGCCTCACCGTCGTCGTCCCGTTGCCCCTCCCCCCACAAGACCCCATTCCTTAACCTTTGTTGTAACTTTTGCTGCTTGTCTCAAAGCCCCACCGAAGAACTATCAAAACCCAAAACCCAAAACTAGTCCACCGCCTCGCCTTCTAGACGAACAAACCGAGCAAAGGCAAAAGGGACGTCGGTGGTCACGGGTACGTGTTGTTTGGCCGGAGTATGTAGAGGGGGAACGAGGGGGAATTGGGAAAGAAGATTCAGAGCAGCCAGCAAACAGTGAAAGAGGAAGAGGAAGGAGAAGTGGGGGTGTTTGCTCCTTCTTTTAACCTTGTTTCCATGTGCTCTTCCCCCCCCTGAGAAGAAGAGGGTTAATGGACGACAAATAATAAAAACAGCAACAATCGAATCTCTTAAGACATAAATAGGGGGGGGCGGGGAGGGAAGGGGATGATCAGGGCAAGAGTTGGGGATGGGGGGGAAGTTTGAAGAATGATGAGTACTTACTATCTTTATTTCTTTTCCTTTTCTACTTTACATTACACGAAACCCGCAACTGCCTGCTTTGACCTTTTCTGGCTCCCTCCCCCTGCACCCCAAGACTTGGCCCCTTTTATTACATTTTAATGCTTAAGTATTACATGGGTATAGATTTCAATTAGGCCCGAGTCAATAATAATCGTTTTTCTTTCTTTTAGCTTCATCTCTTCCATCGCTAAATAATAATAATGATAATAAAACGGGAAGATGTTGGTCCGAACTCGACCGGGGTGATGATGATGTGGTACCGTCGTGAATATGCACATTGTGTATGGTAAGAATACGAAAGTAAAGTAAAGGAAAGAAAGGAGACATTGTCCGCTGACGGAAATTGAAAGTCGGAGGATGAAAATTCATCTCCTCCCTACTTACTACTGCTTCTACTTCCATTTATATCTTTTCGAATAATACAGCGAATACTCGAGAGTTCAGGAGAAACCTAGCTATAGCTAAGCCTTTGGATATTAAAAATACTTAATCGTGTTTTGAACTAATCACATATTAAATACGTATTTTATTACATATGGAAATTACACCAAGACCATCTCCAGTTACAAAACGACATGATTTTACTTGGATCGTATCACCTAAATGAGAAATCACAAAAGAATAATATTTATTTATTTATAACATTTATGGGATCGAGGTTAGGTCTGTTTTTTTTTTTTTAAGATTAGACGTGCGCGATTGATGTATGCCAAATAGCCCCCCCAAAAATCTTTCCTCTTTCCGTCTTTTACGTCCAAAGGAAGATGCGAAAAAGAAAGAAAAAAACATGAAGTCAACCCCTCAATCTTCTTCAACCAGCATCCCGATTCTCTCGTGTCTTTCTCTTAACCGCGCCCTTGCTTTATAAACTTAACCTAGTAAGTTATTTTGTCAAATTAATGAACCTAAGTCGATTCCCTCGGGCGGTGCCGACCATATTTGAAAAACTAACCCGAGGGAATATTTCCGTGTCAAATGGATGAACCTAAGATTAGATTATTTTATGGAATATTTAAAGGCCGAGTGAATCAATCCAATGGATAAACAAATAAGTCAAGAAAAAAAAAAGTAATTATATCTAAAATTTCAGCCCAAACACCATACGATCCCTTTCTTTTACCAAGATAAAAGATGTCGTCAATGTCTCTCCGCTGCTCCTCCGACCTTTGCCGTGTTGAAAAGTACGACGGACAACTACAAGGCAAATAATAATAATGATGCAGAGTAGGAAAATCTTTTTTTTTTCTTTTGCAATATTTGACCACAAATTATTGTGTTTAATCCTTTCCTTCTTATCGGGACGAGAAGGAATTTGTTAAAAAGGCTAGGCGAGACTGTATTCCCTCCCACGAAAATCTATCCTTTTCTTTTCTTTACATTATCCAAAAATGAATAGGTAAAGTTTTAAACTGGGAATGGGAGGGGGGTCTGTCCTTCAAACTTTTTGTTAGATTTGGGATGTAGGGGGGTGGTGTTAGGGTGGCTCTGCCTCTGCCTCTGCCGCTCTGTGGGCACTGAGGCTCAACGCCAAGGGCTCATCTGTGGGGTAATAACACCTGCAACTTCAAGATATTACGTAGATCTTCCTTTTTTTTTTAAAAAAAAAAGATAAAGTATAAATTAACCAGGTGTGATATGGGATTTAGTCTAAAGTAATAAAAAGAAAAGAGTCGGGTTAGTCCGGTCCACCGTGGTTAGCTTGACTTGATGTTATTTAAAATTATAAAAAGAAATGCACTTTCTCTAAATTGCATTCAGAATTATTGCATGCAATGCAGGGGGACCATAATCAGCCTCTTCCCATTGTGTCCAAGGACAAAAAAGAAAAAGGTAATGATGGCTCATAATTTAGTCACTTCCCCCTTCCAAATAAAAACAAAAGTACGACTCACTTCATCGACATAACAACAAGCAAAAAATATATATATTTGGACAAAAAGGATTGCTGACGGGCGAGTGGAAAACGAGAGGCGTTGAAACGAATAGTTTTTTATTTACTTTTTCTGGTTTTTGCTGTGCCATTGAATGAGAGGGGAAGAAATAAACAGTACGAAGATAAGATGAAAAAAAAACGTGGGGGTGAAAAATTTTTTGCAGGGGTGGGGGGGGGAGGTGAGACAGAATGGAAGGACAGATTGATTTCAGAATATAGCCGCATGCAAGACGATTCGTAGCACAGTCTACCACGATTCAAAAATATAAAGCAAGAAGAAGAAAATATAGATAGATTTTGTAAATAATAACCTTGGAGAAAATGGAGTTCATTTTAAAATCGGTTCGTTGTAATAATGGCATATAGGTTGAGGAGGAGGAGGGTGGAGACTGTGGTGGTCTCACACACTGTGCATTAGTAATGATGGGAGACTGTTTGTACATTAATTGTCAGAAAAGAAGGGAACAACGACAGATCCAACAGAGAAGGAATGGAATGATGAGAAAATTCCTGCCCAAACATCACCTCTTCTTGCCCTCCTGCAAATACCCCCCAAGGTAGTATAATAATAATAAACATCACGAATAACGAAGAAAAAATATCAAAAAAATACGCTAGAAAATGCCGTTGACCGGTCTCATCATCGTCCCAGTAGTTCATCAACCCTAAAATAAAAAATACAACCCTTTTTTATAATTTTTCTCATCGGGTATTTTATTTTTTTGGGTTGGAAAGATATAAGCCAAGAAAAAAGAAAGGAAATAATGTATGGGTAGGGACTAGGGAGGACACGAGAAGAAGAAATAATAATGGGGGGACAGTTTTTGTTTTGCCCAACCACGGAATTCCTCTTGTCCCTCTTCTTCCTCCCCAAGATACCAGAATTTCTCTTTTCTCTTGGTGGGGAGGAGAAAAGGGTTTCGGATTTCCCCCCACTTCCTTTCATTTCACCTTCTGGTTGCTGTCATGGTCTTCTGGAGAAGGGTGATATGGAATAATAATACTGAAGTGTGTATCGGAAGGTAAGCATCCTAAGTTTGATGAGTAGTAGTAGTAGGGTGCATAGAATAGGAAAGGGAGGGGGGGGGGGGTTGAAAGGCATGCATATCCACACCCATGTGAGATTTTGGTAAAAGATAAAATAATCTGAGTTCTCATTAAGGGATATAATACTTACGTACGGGGCAGAAAAGAAAAGAAAAGAAAAGAATACCCAAGATTTCCACATTCCTTTCCCATTAATATAATATGCGCAGCTGCCAAAGTCTTTAATCCAAAAGAGGGTAGTTAATCGCCTTCCCTTGAAAACGACACTCGAAATCCTCAACAAGGCCATTTTTTTAGCCTCTTTGTCCCCCCACTTTTTTGAATCATGAATTTCCAATTTTGACCGAACGAAAGCTGCTCTCTTTCTTCGGTTACAACTGGAATCATGACAACAAATGCCTTGCACCCGAATCGATTTCTTTATTACATTTCGGGTGAGAGATCTCAACCCAACCCACGTGAGACATTCACCAAAATTTTGGAAGCTTATTCTTTTTTTGTTTTACCTTAAACTTAGTAATGAGAAATTCTTTGATTTGATGGGTCGTTGTTAATTTGTGAATCGACCCCATGTGAAATTGAGATGGGTCGTCGTGATTTCTTAAGCACGTCCAGACACTCAAAAAAAAAAGTTTGGTTTGATTTATGATCTGTCTGGTTCGTACAGTAGTTCAACCTTATTATTTTCTTTCATGTGCATGGACACTGACCTACGTACTAAGTTAGATCTCTAAAAAAAATCAGAGGTACAATTATTGATGGTTTCGGAGGAAAAGGGGTCCATTCCCATTATTGACTTTTTTTAACCCCTCCCACCCACATTGTCATAGAATTAGGTAAGAACATTTGATTGTGTGCACTCCTTTTTTATTTAATGATTCGCCAATCGATGATGGGGAGTTAGATTGGATCCCACCCATGCAAAGCTTTTGCCCAAAAGAGCTCAAGTTTGAAAAAGATAAACCATTTTCAAACTGATGATGAAATCCCCCCTTTCTAGAAGCATGTAGTTAACCGGGCAGCCTAAACACATCTTTATTTTTTCCTATGTAGTGTAATAATACCACAAATACTACCCAGACAAGTTAGTCAAAATACAACCCTTTTTCCCCCTTTCAAATTTTCAACTTTCAGTGTGAACATATGAATTTTAAAAAGGTTAAAAAGGGAAAAAGGAATGAGATCTAGATGGAGTGGAATGATTCGTGAAAGGGACACGTGAATTAGACAACAAAAGCTTGTCCAAATGCTTTTACGAGACTTTGGAGAATGGTTCAAATGGACAGAACTCCCCCTAAAAAGGGAATTAGTAGAATGATTAAATTGACCATTGAGAAATCAATCAAGAGAGAGAGAGAGAGGGCTCATATTAGGGTGGGCTTCTAAACTTTGGGAGTTTACAATTATCACGTGTCTTTTGTTACAAACGTACGAGATACCAAAACAACAAAAAACCAAAAAAATAAAGTCTTCTTCCTCCCCGATGTACGTCAATAAGTGGAAAAGAAAAGAAAGAAAGAAGCACGTGGGCATGTCGTGTGCGAAGGCGAAGACTTGAAGTGTTACGAGTTTTCCATAAAAGTGTCGCAAAGTCATTCGTATTCTTTTTCCTTCCCTTTCTCTCATTCAATACAACAAAAGAGAATTTATGGAATTATTGTTTGCCATGGCTTGAGGTAACGTGGCGCATACATTTACTTACGTAAATTGAACATATGTTTTGGAATTTTCATGAGCATGAAAACGTGTGTGTGTGAGAGAGAGAGACAGAGAGGGAGGGAGAGGAGGGGATGATTGAATAAGTGGGCCATGACCCCACATTGAAATTGAAGCACAGAATTAGGTGAATTTGGAACGATTTCTTATAGGAAAAAGAAAAAGGAGAATGTGTCTGAGTTGTGGGATCCTCTTGCGCTCTATAGCTAACTCCCCAAACCACACGCAAGATGTAAAAGAGCAAAAAAAAAAAAAGAGTATTCCCTAAACTTTTTTAGCTTATCTCGATAAAAATGTTACAATCTAACGTGGTATAATCATTTTTTCGGACCTACATATAATTATCGATAGAGGGTTTTGCATAAGACATGTTGTCGCTCATGTTATTGCAATCCACATATATAAAAAGATGACATAACAAGTTAATAGGACAAAGAAAAGGAGGATCGTTGAATCGTAATCCGACACGTGGCCAGGGATATTCTCCCATGATTAGCCTTGACAGCATATAACCCGGATTTCGGGTTAGAAAGAGGGAGGGGGGGTTGGGATGTAAAATCAATGTGGTAGGTAATCTCGATTTGCATCACACTCTCATCCCCCACCCCCACACAGAAGGGTTTGGGTTGGGGGAATCTAAAGTTAGATTTTGAATTGGTTGAAGTTGGCTAGATTTTCTCTCAAATTGAATGAACAGTCCTTTCATGGATTGAGATTTATTAAATTCCCCCGACCAGAAAAAAAAAAAAGAAACGCCATTGCTAGGATATTACTAGGTAATAATGTCCCAAATCATTAAATGTGATGGGGTCCAATCATTTTGTCATTGGACATGAAAATTTGCCATGAATGTGTGAAATTTTGGGCCTTTAGTCGACAAAACCAACCCAAGTTCCTTTTTCTTTATATCAAACTGTCCGAATCCTCCTCCATCGATGATGGCCCAACTAAACAAAAAAACATGAATCCGTTCATTTTCTTCTTTTTAAAAAGTGTTGATGCCAACAAATTGACTTATTGCTACTATAGAAAGAAACTTAGTGTCATATAGACTAGATTCAGACCAGATAATCGACGTTCCGAGGCACTCGAGTCCCATATTTCCAATAGTCATTCACTTAACTGTCGCTACAGATGAAACATTCTTACTTTTGTAAGATCATGTGATCTGATACTCGATCGATCGGTATGAATTTAGTATGTATTTTATGTAAAAGCATGGAGAATAATGAAGCGGGATGTTGAACTCGGTGCTCAAGTTAATAAAGCAAGCAAACAAGATCATATAACAGAATAAAGAGTCACAGGTTGTTTTCATTAAGAGAGAATTATGTGACGCAGAGATAGAAATCATTCATTGAGTGGTCGTTGTCGGGCACTTTGTTCTCTCTACAATTTTCACTTCTTCGATCTACTTCAGTTTCGCCTGACCGATTTCGAACCATCATTTTTATGCAACATCATGGTCTGCCTGTTGTTAGAGTATATTCACTATCAGTTTGATTGGGTTCTGATATTATGATTCATTGTGTTCTTGAAACTGCTCCAAACTCAATGATGCAATCTTCAACATTATATAATACGAAAGATTTCAGTTGAAAACGGGATCAAAAGGAAAAGGAAAGAATGGTCCCGTTCGTTGGATGGACGTCAATGTCGGGGATGAGCTGTGGGGGTGACTCTCCAGAAGATGTTTTTTCTCCCCCCGAAAACGTAAAATCAGTCCAAAATCAAGACGACACCCCACCAGACAACGAAATCCTCCCCCACTCACTCTATTTGTTTACTACAACATCGTTCCCATTTACAAACATCCTGAGAGAAAAATTATTTTTCAAAATGGCGAGGCCCAATTTCCCATTCATCGTTCCTTCTTTCATCGTTTCCTTAGCTCTCTTTTCTTTTTGTTTTTTTGTATTTGGAAGTCATATTGTATAAGACCTTTATTGACTCGAAAAAGGAGAGTTGATCCTCGAGGGAAATGATTGCGCTCTGGCCTCGTGACTTCTTCTTCTGCCCTAACCATGATTTCCTCTTCTGTTTTTTCATTTTTATTTCTTGAAACTTTTCTTTTAAAAAGTAGGGTGGACTAAAATGAAACGCCCTTCCGGGTTGGACGATGACTTCGACTCTTTTCTTTATTTTTTTACAAAATATTAATTATGCCAAAAATTATTATTTTGTCAAAATCTATTTTTACTATACGATATCATTACTATTTTTAAGTTTGTAATTTTTTGTGACTGTACGCGCGCCCTCCGGCCTAGCACGCGCGCTGCGGTTCGAGCAACCCGAGGATCCGGGCCCGCTCCCCCGGGGCCCGATCCGGTGGGCGTTCCGGCTCGAACGCCGGACGCTGCGGAAAATGGACCCAGGGTTGGGCCTTCCCTTGATTCGCGAACGGGTCTGCGGGACGTTTCGCCAACCATCTCCAGTTCCCTGAAGGTGGCGAGCGAAAGGCTGCGTTAAGACCTCGCTCGCGAATTTTTAGGAGGGCCCAGGGAGCGGCTCGGTCTGCCGTCACCTCATCCTAAATGGCTCCGAAAAGAGGGTAATGTTTAGCTTTGGTAAATTGTTCGGAGTCGCCACCGACTTAGTTTAAAAATGTGATTTTAAGTCGAAAAAATCAGAGTTGGGTTCGGGGATTCCTATTTACTAACCTTTGTATTCTAAAACATGCGGAAGTGTGGCGATTTGTCCAAAAAAGTTTAACTTTTGATTGACGGGTGTTGGGCCCGATCCGGGAGTAGGCCGGACTTTTATCGACGTTTTAACGGGCGTTGGACCCGAATTTAGGTTTGTTTGATTAAAACCAATCATGCGACGCAAAACCTAAAGCCTAAGCATACGCGCAATCACAAACAATTATTTAGATCAAAAGGACGGGGAAGGGCGGTGATTGCGAGCCTATACACTTGGGTCCGCAATCCGTTACAAGTGGATTTGAATAAAAATTCGGGGAGGCCCGCACCTCCCCTTTGTACCTTTGATTGAGTTTGGGGCCGCTTTAAACCTTCGAACCCACGGTTTTTAGGCCGGGGTAGATCCACGCGGTTTGATACACGCGCCTTCGAGTTAATCTTCGAAATTTTGAAATTGATCTTCCGAGATTAGATGCTCGATGTACATGCAAAGAAAAATAAAGAAGTGGTCAGAAAGTCCTAATTTAAATCGAAATAAATAATTAGGACTTAATGAAATAAGAGCGATACTTACGGGGCGTTGTGAGCCCGTTGATGTCGATCATCCGCGTCGTCGAAGGATGACATTCCTTGGTAGTAATTCCTCGGTGTTTACATGCAAAGTAGAGGAAGATGCCAATGCAAAGATAATGCCAAGGCAGTAATATCGAGTAATTTTGAATGAAAATCAATCGAATTGAAGTTGTAAGACATGTCTTACCGTATGAATCGGTTGAGTGGGATTGTGATACTTCGAGATGTCCAAGTTCCATCATATTTTTCATGCAAAATAAGATAAACGGAGGGACAGGGACAATAGAAGTTAGCAAACTACACTAATACGAAAATTATTCGGCCAAATTATTTTAAATGTAAATGAACAAGTGCAAATATGATAGTCCTTACTGTTTAATCCTACGAATTTAAACGATTTTGAAATTTGACAAAAATTTTAACACATGCGAACAATGCTTAAATGCTTAAATTAAAATTGATAAATGATAAATAGAAATTGACTTACCTGGATCCTTACTATTTAAACGATTTTGAAATTTGACAAAATTTTAACACATGCGAACAATGCTTAAATTAAAATTGATGAATGATAAATAGAAATTGACTTAGGTCCTTACTGTTTAAACGATTTTTGAAATTTGACAAAATTTCAACGCATGCGAACAATGCTTAAATGCTTAAATTAATAAGTGACAAAATAGAAATTGACTTACCTGGTAGGCTGTAAACACTTTAGTTTCGTCTGACGATAAAAATCAATCGAGGGGGGGGGGGATGGGTTCCCAGCTGAAGGAGTTAGAAGTCTTCGACGTGGGTAGACTCCATCGTGCTTTGGGGAAGGCGTATCTTCAGATCGGTGCCTTCTAGTCGCTGCCCAGCTGCACGTCGGAGTTGAGAGGTGAGAAGGAGGTCGATTTGGGGGCGCCCGTTGCCGATTAAGGTGAGGAGGCTGTTTTGGGTTCGCTGTGGCCGAACTCGTGTTGCCGAGGGGGAGGTCGTCCTGGGTTTGCCAGGGCCATGTCCGCGTCACTGAGGTGAAGCCGGATCGGGGCCGGGATGGCGGGATCTGGGTCGGAGGAGGAGGCGGTTTGGCCGGGAAGGAAGTGGGTTGCTACCGTTGGACCTAGGGCGCCGGGAAGTGGGCTCGCCGCCGCCGGATCTGGGGACGGAGGCAGTCAGGAGGTCGGATCTGGGACGGGCCGCGGGGACGCCGGCCAGAAACCTCCGATATGTTGGGTGCTGCCGGTCTTGGGAACGTCCGAAAAGGGGGTCGCCATCATCGGACCTCCAGGTTGCTCCAGATTTTACCAAAACGGTGGACAGGACTTCTCTGAGCTTGGGGAGCGCCCAGCTAGTTCAACAAAGGGGGCGTATGAGGGCTTCGGGCCGTTGACGCCAAGGGGGGAGGGACAGATCCGGCCTCGGGAGAACCGCCTTGGCGAATCTGGAGCTGGAGCTGGTTGGGAGTGTCGAACGGAGGCCGGGGAGCTAGGGCGCTGTGGCTGCTGGGACGTCCGGAGGAATGCGGGGAAGCTGGGAGCCGCGGGTGTCTGGCCGCGGGTGGCAGTGATGAGCTTGGCGACGGTGGTTCAGATGGGGTCGCTGAAGGTGGCTGGTTTTGTGGTTTAGTACCGTTGCCGTAGGTTCCGGGAAGCCAAGACTGGAGAGAGGGCACGCCTTGGGGGGGCCTTGGTGGAGTCACTTGGCTCGGCGAGGTAGGAGGTAGATTTGAAGGGAGATGTGACAAGGGGTCGTCATCGATGTTGGTGCCGCCGGAGCTGGGTCGATTCTGCGGAAGGCTGGTGTAGGAGAGCTTGCGTCCTTGGGAAATCCGCGGTTGTTACGGAGCTCCTGGGAATCGAGGTAATCAAAAGCGACGTAGATCCTGAGGTCTGGGGGGGGATAGAGTTGGCCGGAGGACTTCGCTGACTTGAAGGCTTGGACGTCTCAGGAAGGAGAACCATTTCCAACGAGTTGAGACAACTAAGTACCTGCGCAAGTTAAAGAACACATCAGTAGTAAAGGAGGCTTCTTCGGAAGCCTTGGAGGGGATGACTTCCAATTCCTCCGTTCCTGGTCGTCTCGGAGACAGCCGCTGAGAAGGGAGCAAAGAGCACGCCACGGTCTCTTCAGGTTATCGTCGTTTGTTCATGACCCCCGCCGATGTTCTCGTTGTTGGTGCCAAGGTAAGTTGAAGCCGAATCGACCGTTGACGTTGCTTCCGTCTTTCATTGTTGATGCTAAGGTTGGGCTCGTCCAGGGGGTCCCATCCTATTGATCTTGCTCACCTTGGTCGAGGATGCTGAGGGATTCCCGGTGGTGAAGATGGCTGGAGGTTGGCTGATCCCCCTCTGAGCCCTTCCCTTTCCCCTTCTGTCCTGTTCTTGTAGAGGACCTCGGCCCTTATCCAGTCGATCCTGGCACCCGTCTCAAGAAGCTAGGCCAGATGATGACTGTGCCTAGGAAGTTTTTCGGGTGTTGACAGCCTGACGTGTGCTCTGAGACGGGCTGAGGAGGGGAAACTATCACGACCCCCTTTGCGTGTGACCCGATTTTCCTTTTCTTTCAGCCTTCTCTAGTTTTCTTTTCTCCCCTTCCTGCCTGACACCCTTCCCCTCACGCGCAGGTGGGATCGCACAGAGCAAATCGTGAAGTTTGTGTTTCAAGGTGACAAGACTATTTTGGGCTACCTTTATTTCCTTCTTTGGATTTTCTTTGGTTGTTTCTTTGGGTCGGACTGCCTCTTAACAAGGCTTGGGCTTGCTCCAGCCTTCTTCTTTGGGTTCTTCCTCTCTTTTTTGATACACATCGGGTATCCTTGGTCGATGCAACCCGACGTGTAAGTTTCTCCCTTTGGGTGTGTCTGCTCCTCTTCACGTGTTGCTGCATCACGGTGAACTCGTCTGCTGTTTTCTTGGGCTTTTCGGCAAAATGCTTTGCTCCCTTTTCTTTCCTGGACAAGTTCGTTGATGTTGATGTTGGTGTGACTGAGGTTCCAAATGGCGAGGATGTTGTTGAGGTTGGGAGCTCCTTGGGCTCCCGACTGACTTCGCTAGAGTTCATGAATGATAACGATGATGTCCTCTGCAAATTTCGAACCTGTGCCCCCCGTTTGTATAAACGGCTGGCTAAGATGAAAGCTGTGAAGGCGATGGCCAGGTAAGTTGAATCTGAGCATTTTGTGACTGTTGTGTCCAGTGACTGCTGATACTGATGTTTATGTGGCATTGGCTGGCCCAAGAACTGCTGCTGCTGAAACTGTTGCAGTAGTTGAAATAGTTGTCATTGCTGTTGTAAATGCTATTGCCGTCGTATGCTATTGTTGAGGTGGCTGATGCAGCATATCTGGATGGCTGAGAATCATTGCAGCAGCTGCAGTAACGGCCGACATCGTCAAACCGCCTGTCGATGCAGAACCTGCGGCAACGCTAAGCACCGGTGCTTCGCCAATGTCACTGGTAGATTTAGAGGGGCCAGGATGAGCAGAAACAGCAGCTGTTGCAGTCACTGCTTGTTGTTGACCTAAGGAAGATGCCAGATTATTGCCGGGAGCTACGGGAGGAATTGGTTGTTGCAGCAGCGTCAGCTCCCTCTGCTTTTCGAGGCCATCTGTTGCTTCATCTTCTATAATTGCATTATCCGTCGATCCTGCTGTGGTTTTAGAGGTTGCTGTTGAGCCATACGTGTAAATAAGCTCAATGTACCCTCTTGTCTTGATTCCGTAGAATTGTTTTTCTTGTAAGGAATTCAATACGCTCCGTTGGGCACATTTGCATAGATGTTATAATGTGTTCAAGTATGGCTTTAAGTTTTTTTTTTTTTATCTCCCCTGATTTGGGGCTGCATCAACATGCTATTGCCGCAGTAATCGAGAGTGTTAAGGTTGCAATTGAGGAGGTTGAACCAACGATCTTTTTAAGAGTGGCATCTCGTAGCCTATTTGAGGTATTACAGTTTGCCCCTCCTTGGGAGGGAATCTGAAAAGATTCGCTTGCAAGGACGTCGTTAATACCTCAAATTATTCGTGGCCACATGCTTTCTAGAAACTTATCGAGGAAATCATTAGTCACATCGAAAAGCTAAATGTACATGCACATTATGCTTCGTTTTGTTCTCTCTTTGAAAGCATGTTTCTAAGCGAGAGCAGAGAAGGTTCGTCAATTTCTCTCGTGTTTCACTCTCATTTCTGAAAGCTATTTCAGTTGAATTTGGGAATTCCTTTGACTTGGATGCTCGTGTACCGGTCGAATGAGTCTTTATTTGGGTTGTAATGTGGTTTTGACGTAAGGCCTTTAGATTGAAAGTTTAAATCGATCATTTGAAAGAAAGAGTTTAAGGACCTCATCGGAAGCTGTTGGATCGTAGAGGTTCCATTATTCAAGCAAATTCTCCATCCTTCAGACAGCTCACCAGTTGACATGTTCCGCTGGGACGAACAGGCAGCTTGCTAATAGATACAGACGATCCACCTTGGGGGAAATTTCGTTTTGATTTGAAAGATAACACCTTTGCTCTTGCGACCACCAATGTCGGCCCCGGTGCCTTATTTTTTGCTCTTTTGATATTCATTTTGCACTTTCTTTTAAAGACTTTGGTCTTTGCGCTGATTCTTTCTTTTCTTTGCTGAATTACAGGGATTTGCCCCACTTTATTTTCTGATGATCTTCTTCGGAATTTGTATTCTTTGAGAAGCTCTTTAAGAAGCTCGGTTCTTAGGAACGACTCAACTGATGGGCTTAACTATCAATGATGCCTCTTCGCTTGAATCTTAAGGAAGTGTTGTCTCTACGATCCGTTGCTTCCGGTTTCTAGCTACAAGACTTTCCTTTTAACCTCGATGTGAGGCGGTCCTTGGACTTGTTAGGTGTAGTGTGTATAGAAACTTCAACTTTGGCTCGAAAGGGGCTAGCAATGGTTGATGTTTCGTGTTTGGGATAGAGAAGAAATGCTCGATCTCATTCCGGTTGAGAGCATCTTTTGTCAAAGGATTCATTATCCGTCTGAATACAGTGTTTGCGCTCATCACTCTGGGTAAGTGTTTGGGAATAGGCTTGCCTTCTCCACTCTCGCTCAGAAAAATAATTTCGAATTATATGCGAATGGGCACACAGATGTTTAAGAAATGAAAGGTTTAGGTATCCAAACCTCTGTAGTGCTTTTGTGCACTTTCGTGTTCTATGTTCTTTTAGATTGAACTCGGAACGGCTTCCGCCCGACCACCCACGCCGTTGTCAAGGAGTCTGTATCATGCTGTACGGATGTCCATGTGCCTGCACAGTTGACAACGGACAAAAACGAAGTTAGTTCATGTACTTTGAATTTCGCTTGGGGAGATGAAGTAAAATCTCCGCTGGGGAGTTGAGATGGATATGTCCGTCTCGATAGTCGTCCTGACTCTATCTGAGGAATGACAAGAATTCCGTTAGAGAGCAAATGCAAATGATACTCCCTCTCGGTATTGTTATCTATGGTGATAACAAAGGCAATCTCGAAGCTTTGGTTCGAAACCTTCCACCCGACCGCCCGCGCCTTTGTCCATAATATAGGATGTTCATGAACCTATGTTAGGCAAAGGACAGACAACAAGTGAGCTCATGTAACTTGTTTTCTTTTAAAGTGAGAATGAAATTTGTTCATGTAATTTCATTTATATGAAAGGTGAAGTGGAGTTTTGATAGTTCCCTTTTGCATGATTTCATCGTTGCATCTTCGTCCGATGGAATCGAAGTCTTGACGACATTGTTACTCTTGCTTGATGTCCGTTGTGTAAGTATGTTCATGTACCTATCAAACAGATGGCGAGAAACAAGGAAATTCTTGTAACTTGTTTCTGTTAGAGTAAGAATGAAGTTTGCTCGTGTAGCTTCATTTGTAAGAAAAGTGAAGTAGAGTTTTGACACTTCCCTTTTTGTGTGATTTCGTCAATGCATCTTCGTCCGATGGAATCGAAGGTCTGACGAACTCGCTACAAGACTTTGCTTGAAGCTTTGCCGCCCTACCACCCTCGCCATTGTCGTAGGAGTTATGTACCATTCGTGTGAGGAGCTCTTGTACCTGCCCACGAGACAAAGGACGTAAACGAAATGTGTTCATGTGATTTCGCTTAACTTGAATGAGGAGAAGCATGATCATGTATTTCTCCCTTATCCCTGATGTCAGTGTTCTTCATCCTGAATGACTCTTCGAGGTGAAAAAGAATTCAGCTGACAGATATCATCTCAAAAGTCTGACTTGAGATCCGGATACCATTCAGGTGTAATAGCGTCGGAGAGCATCTGCATTAATTGCTTGTGGCAGTTCTCCTCCATCCATTCTTGCTAAGATGGTTGCTCCTCCTGAGAAGGCGTGCTTGACTACGTACAGTCCTTCGTAGTTTGGAGCGAATTTTCCTCGTGGATCCTTGACATTCGGCAGGATTCTTTTAAGGACGAGGTCACCTGGTTTGTACCTGATTGGCTTGACCTTTTTGTTGAACGCTCTAGACATGCGTTGTTGATAGCATTGCATGTGGTGAGCTGCGGCAAGTCGTTTCTCATCTATGAAGTCGAGGTGGGCGAGTCGGTGATTGGCCTTCTCTTCTTCTGTCCCGTTGCTTTGGGATGATATCCTGAGAGTTGGCAATTTAACCTCTGCTGGAATGACCGCCTGAGTGCTGTAGACGAGCTCGAAGGGAGTTGCCCCAGTCGAGGTGCGCATCGTCGTTCTGTAGGCGAGTAACGCGAAAGGGAGCTTCTCGTGCCAATCGCGATAGGTAACTGCTGTCTTCTGAAGGATCTTCTTCATGTTTTTGTTGGCAGCTTCGACTGCACCATTCATTTGTGGACGATACGGTGAAGAGTTGAGATGTTTGATTCGAAATTCCATACATAGGGATTCCATTAGTTTGCTGTTGAAGTTTGAACCATTATCTGTGACTAATAGCTCTGGAACTCCATATCTGGCGATGATGTTCGCCCTCATGAAATGCACAACGTTGTTTGCTGTGACTTCTTTGAAGGATTGTGCTTCAACCCACTTGGTGAAGTAATCGATTGCGACCAGTAAGAATCGATGCCCGTTGGATGCCTTGGGATTGATGGGCCCGATCACGTCCATGCCCCACATTGAGAATGGCCACGGTTCAAATAGTGGGTAAAGTCTTATTGGAGGCACATGTACCTTGTCGCTGTAAATCTGACACTTGTGACATGCTTTGACATATTTGATGCAATCGGCTTCCATTATGAGCCAATAA
>CM042882.1:18833-74084 GCA_023653495.1 Melastoma candidum
GGCTGGCTTCGCCGTCACTGTGGAGGTCCCCGGGGAAGGTGGCTCGCCGGGAGGGGAGGCCTCTGGCTTGTCGAGGACGCCGGAAAGAGGGAGAACTCCTGTTGGATGCGCCGGGGGATGGTGGAGCTGCCACCGCTAGTCAGATCCGAGGGAGCCCGTCGCCGGAGGAGCTGCTGCCGGACTCAAGGACGTCGGGAAGGGAATGGGCTGGCCGCCGTGCAGTCGGGGAAGAGGGAGGAGATGGAGCTGCCACCGTCGTCTCGAGGAGAGGAGGCGGCCGCGACCCGAGGACGTTTGGAAGAAGTGGGCCGCCGTTGATTTGGGAATTCGCCAGAGGGAGCAAGGTTCGCTGCTGTCGGTTCTGAAGGAGCTTGGCGAGGAGGCGAGGGGTCTGGCCGTCGTCGATTCCATGGATAGCCGCCTTGGGGCTCGCCGAGAAGGACACCATGGCCGCTGCTGGGGACCGGGGAATGATTGAGGTCGGCTGGGGCTAGACGGCACTGTGGGAAGAGCCGGGGAGCCATCGTCGCTGCCGGTTGTTCAGCTGGCTGAGGACGACAGTGAAGGTGGGTTGCCGTGGTGCTGCTGGTCGAAAGAGACTGAAGAGCTGCTGCTTCCGTAGCCTGTGTTGGGTCATCTGCAGAAAGGAAGGCGAAGAGATGTCTTGCGTCTTGGTCGCCGCTGCTGGGAATGAAGTCGTCATCCAATCCTGGTGCTGATGCCTTCATATCCAGAAGAATCGACAGACACCGCAGCCTCAGGTATGGCGTCGTGCTGTCATTGCTGTCTACTTGCTTGGGATGGCCGTCGAGGGGGGGTTTCCGTGGTGCCGTCTGTCCCTTACCTTGGTGGAGGAGACGGCCGAAGAGTGGGAAGCAAGATGAAAGCGAAAGAGGCTGAGAGAGAGCAAGAACCCAGGAAGGGAGATCGATGGCTTCGAAATCCTTCCTGGTATCTTATCGAGAAGATGAAGAATGTCTCCCGAAGAGAGAATTGGTAAGAATTCTCTGGAATTCTCTCCGATTCCCCCCCCTCTTCGTTTGATTGAAGGCGTTGGCCTTTTTATCCTCTGCTCCATTCCGACCAGAGGCTCTTCTGGTTAGTCCCCTCTCATCTCTCCTCATTCTCTCGATCCTTCCAATTCCACTTGAATCCTCCTCATTCGGTTAGCTTCTGGTTTGTTCGGTTGAGCAGGATGAAACCGTTAGGGGACAAATCTCTGTGGGACGTCGGGAGGATGATTCTCTGGCAGAACAAGGAGCTGAGGATGCAGGGGAAAGGCTTCATGCTGCCAGGTGCGTGGGGATTGTCCCTCTGCAGGATTCTTGTCGGGCAAAGAAAAGGTGGGTTTTAATTTCCCTTTTGATTTGGGCTGGGCTAGCCCCACACTTTGGGTTGGGCTGTCTTTGCTTGGTTGTAATTAGCCTGCTGTTGAAATTTTGCTTGTGTTTGAAGTTGGGCAGGCGATCGCAGATGGGACATCCATGGTTGCCGGATTGTTGCTGATTGTGAACTGTGGATGCTGCTGTTTACGTCGATTATCAGTTGCTCTAGCTGTTGTTTCGGATGGTTCTGATTTTGTATGGGCTTGGGCTTTAGCCAATTCAAAATAAATATTGGGCTTTGAACTCTGAGTTGTAATTGGGCTTTGGCCATCTTGGAGAATGCACCTTGGACATGTGTATTAATTTGAGGTATTACACGGATCTGCGGGACGCTTCGCCGACCGTCTCCAGTCCCCTGAAGGCGACGGGCGAAGGGCTGCGTTAAGACCTCGCTTGGGATTTTCGGGGAAGGCTCAGGGAGCGGCTCGGTCTGCCGTCACCTCATCCTAAATGGCTCCGAAAAAGAGGGGGTGTGGTTTAGTTTTAACTTTGGAAAACTTGTTCGGAGTCGCCACCGACTTAGTTTAAAAATGTGATTTTAAGTCGGAAAAATCAGAGTCTGGGTTCGGGGATTCCTATTTACTAACCTTTGTATTCTAAAACATGCGAAAGGGTGGCGATTTGTCCAAAAAAGTTTAACTTTTGATTGACGGGTGTTGGGCCCGATCCGGGAGTAGGCCGGACTTTTATCGACGTTTTAACGGGCGTTGGACCCGAGTTTAGGTTTGTTTGATTAAAACCAAGCATGCGACGTAAAACCTAAAGCCTAAGCATACGCGCAATCACAAACAATTATTTAGATCAAAAGGACGGGGAAGGGCGGTGATTGCGAACCTATACACTTGGGTCCGCAATCCGTTACAAGTGGATTTGAATAAAAATTCGGGGAGGCCCGCACCTCCCCTTTGTACCTTAGATTGAAGGTTGGGGCCGCTTTGTCTTCGAGCCCGCGGTTTTTAGGCCGGGGTGGATCCACGCGGTTTGATACACGCGCCTTCGAGTTAGTCTTAGAAATTTCGAATTTGATCTTCCGAAGTTACATGCTCAGTGTACATGCAAAGAAAACAAAGAAGTGATCAGAAAGTCCTAATTTAAATCGAAATGAATAATTAGGACTTAATGAAATAAGAGCGATACTTACGGGGCGTTGTGAGCCCGTTGATGTCGATCGTCCGCGTCGTCGGAGGATGCATTCCTTGGTAGTAATTCCTCGGTGTTTACATGCAAAGTAGAGGAAGATGCCGATGCCAAGTCAAGGACAATGGCCTTAATATCGATTAAATTTGAACGAAATTCAATCGAATTGAATTAGTAAGACATGTCTTACCGTTTTGATCGAAAACTTTCCCTTGATGTAAATCCTTGAAAATATCCGGAGGGTCTCATCGTGTTTTACATGCAAAACAAAGGGAGATGGATGTTAGTGATATTCATAACATATTAATTTCATGTAAGAAAACAAGAGTAAAATTGTACTAACCCTACGGAGATTTTAAAATTTCGACAAATAAAGAACGCAAGAGGACAAACCTATTATTTTTGAATCACTTTTGACTAAAATCCTAAATAAATGGTCTGACTATTGTTGAGAATTTAGATGTCCAATAAAAACTTTTAGAAAGGGTAAAATGAACTACGGTAAAAATGAAAGTTGTAAATCATACATAAATTTATTTGTGCAGAACAAAAAATAGTATTAAACGTGCAAAGGGATTTTTACCTGGGAATTTTGTCAGGTGTCACGTGTCCCCCTTTCTGCGACTTGACCGATTCCTTCGTATAATTCTTCCTAGGCGAAACAGGGACAACGACTTGATTTTGCTTTTGGCAAGAGCAACCAGAGGCTATGCTGAAGGAGAGCGTCCATCCACGCAAGGAAGATTATGACGATGGGGCTCATCCGGGAGAAGAACGGTGGTGCTGGTCGGTTGGTCGAGGCGCGCACAACGTCTTCAACGCCCAGGCTTGGGACGGCACCGGGGTTTACCGGGGAAGGACGTGGGTCGCTGGGCCGGCTTTGGAGGGCGCCGAAGCCGAAGCCGTGGAGGTCGGGAGGCCGAGACGGTTAAGGACGGCCAGATCTGAGGTGATTCGAGGTGGGAGTCACCGGATCCGGACTGGGGAGAGGATAGGAGGAGCTGGGCGCCGACCCCGGACCCGATCTGTGGGCGTGGGTTGCTGAGGGACTGGTCGTCGGTCTTGAAAGCGTTGGAGAGGTGGAGCTCCGTCGTGGGTGGCCAGATCTGGAGGCGCCGTCCTCGGGAAGCAGGTTTGGCCATGGGGGTTGGGTTTGGCCGCCGATTTCGAAACCGTCAGGGATAGGTCGCCGCTGGATTTAGGAGCCGTTGGGGAGCTGATTGCCGCTGTGGCTTGGAGAGGGAGCGTCGGGAAGACTGGGGATCTGAGGACGGGGAGTGGGTCTGGCTGCTGCCGGGGCGGGAGGAGAGTCCGCGCGCGCCGGGGCGTCGACGAGTGGAGGCTCCAGGTTGTGGTCGCCGCCGGGTCTGGGCAAGTGAAGGTCCGTGGCTCCTGGGGATGTCTGAGGAGGAGGGGAAGCCATCTTTGGGTGCTTCTGGGAAATCTGTGACGGAGGTTGCTCCGGGAGTTTTATCGCCGCAGTCAATTTTTGGAGATGGAGCTGGCCACGACGGCCACCCGGGAAGCGTCGGGGACCGGACTGGTTTGCTGAAATCAGCAAAACGAGAAGACGACTGTGAGGTGCATGCTGCCGTCGAAGCTTGGGATCCAGAAGAGGCTGGAATTTGCCACTTTGGGTTCTGAGGGGGGGGGTGGCTCGAGGAAGCTGGTGTACGGATCCTTCGAGATTGAAGAGCTTGTCCTGGGGATGGCCATCTGTTACTCCCCGTCAATGACTGAACCGCTGGCGATGGTCTTTATGAGCGTCTGCTGGAGCTGATCGAGACCCTGTGAGAGCACCTCCTTAGTTTGCTATGATGATCGGTGTCGACGCTGGATTAGGGAACGTCTGGCCGCTGCTGGTGAAGGTGTACGCCTCTTCCGGCCCTATAGTATGCTCCTGCAAGAGAAGGAGACAAGTCAAGAGAAAAAGAAATTCTTCACGGCAATAGCATATATCCGCAGAGATGGGGGGTTGGACACAGTTTTCTGCCGGGAGGAAAGACTGGAGCTGATTGAGGCGCCTAGGGAGGAAGTTTTGTCTTTGTTGTTGCTGCAGGTGGTCGTCCGTTGCCGAAGGGAGTAGCTGATGGAGCTGAAGTTGTCCTCATGGACGGGAGTTGACGCCGCCGTATCTGGGGAAGCTGGAGCTCGCTGCGTCCACAGGTATGGTGCGCCCTCGCTGTTTCCATTGGGTTGGTCATCAGAGGGGGGTCTCCATTGCACCGATCTTCTGCTTACCTTAGCGCAGAAGAGACAGGCAGCCGCAGGCGCTGCGATCTGGATGGGAGGGAAGTGGGGAAGAAGAGAGGAATTGCCTGGAGTTTTCTTCCCTCTCGAACACCCCTCTCCAAGGTGAGTCCCCCCCCTCTTATCTTCCCACGGTGAAGTGATGGCGCCTTGGGCCGAGTGACTTCGATCATCCTTGCAGAAAACATCGGTCTAGGAGTGTGCCCTCCCCCCTTCTCTCGTTTGGAAAGCTGGGGGATGCAGGAGGCTATCTTCTGCCGTTTCCCCCGTTGGACGCAAGTTGTCCACTAGCCATCAAGGTGAATGATGACACTAGTAAGTTTTATCTTTTCTTGTGTTGAGGTGGTCGTCAGGATATCTTCGCTGTAGGAGGTCATCTGATTTTGCCGAAATTGTGGAGGCGTGTCAGAGGTTGAAGAAGAGGTGTTGTCATTTCTTTTCTGGGGGAATTGTGAGCTGCTGTAGGATTTTTGTCGGGGGGAAATGAAATGGGTTTGGGCTTGATCAATTTATCATGGGTTTACCTTGGTCCCTTTTTGTTTTGGCTTGGGCTGTGGCCATAGAAAGGAATGGACTTGGAACTTGGGTTAAACTATGAGGCTTTAGGCTCGTTACAATCCTTCAGCTCAGGATCAAACTGCAGGTAACAATTTAGAGTATTTGGCTTTACTGTTCTCTGCCAATTAACATTTTTTATGTCTTCAGAGGTTCATTGAAGCATAAATCTTTAAGGGATCTTCTCGGCAGCAGTGATCGTAAGGCTGGAGCAGAGTGTTTGTCTCAGGAGATGGGGAAATTTGGACTTTGCTGTAGTTGCTTGTCGTTTGTTGTGGCTGTTACTGGAGCTGGCCCGGCTGCTGCTACTGGCTAGATTCGAGAAAGCTCCTTTGCTACAGAAATTCGTCGAGGAGTTGGCCTCGGGGAAGAGATCGCAAGTTTCCCATTTCTGTATTTTGTTTTATGGTGGTTTGTAAGGTGGTTGAAACAATAAGCTCTTCTATGCAATTGTTCGTGGCTCTAGATTCCGATTGGCAGATTGATTCAAGATTGTCGCAAATGATGTCATTTGCTGTAAGCACTTCTGCGATATGATGCTTGTTGTCGTGAATCTGAAGAGTCTTTTGTACTTCCTCCTACAAGCCAAACATATGTTAGTTTGTATGATATAGTTCTGCGTTTTGTACTTCTTCTCACGATAGGGGCATTTTTAGTCTTTCGTTCTAACGAAACCGTGGAATCTATACGGAATCGCAAAAACGGTATTACAGGCAAGCGTAACATATCGTACAGTAAGTGTAGAAATGGTGTGGTCCAACTTTTCCCATGCCACCAAGTTTCTAATTAATCTCACTCCTAAAAAAATCTTGCTTCATGTTTTATTAAATATGTTTTCTCGTCTTCACCTTTCTAGACGTGTCTTCTTTGTGAAGACTCTTAAACTTAGTTCTAAAACTGTTTGGTAAGAGAAAATAAGATCCGTTTTACGTTTTCATTTTCTAATAAAAATAAGAAAACATGTTTATTATCAGAAAATAGAAAATAATTTTCTAAATTTTTGAAGGAAAATAATTTTTTTAAATTTAAAATTTTCTAAAAAAAGAAAAAAAATAGAAAAGGAATCTCGTTTCCTGTAAACAAACGGGATTCTCAATTTCCCGCAAAAGTTAAAAAAAAAACATATTAATGTTTAATGAAAAGAAAGATTAATATGTTTATTGCCCACAAGAAACTCTGACAACGAAACATCTCCGAACAAAAATAGAATTCAAAATTTGTTCACGGTTTCCGGTCTTGAGAACACGAGAACTTGGACTAAATTTTCAAAACTAAAATTTTGAAAATGAAAAGGATGGAAAAAAAAAAGAAAATGGTGTCTATGGACCTGGCTAGCCTTTTGACCTCTTTGAGTGTTTTTTCAGATTTCTTATTCTAGCCTATTAGAAAAAAAAACTAATTTTTATTTCATGAATATGATTTTTGTAATTAAAAAAAACACCTCTTTGTGAACCTTTTTGGGGCGGCTGAAGTTGTAATTTTCAATTTTCATGGAAGCTTTTGAATGTTATTTAGTTCCGAGGGGATCATAACATTCTTATGGTAAATTAGTCAGTCACGGGCAGACGAATATTCAAATTTACTACAATCTGGAGGAACATGGGACGGGGACTGTCACAAATGTTCCCCCAAATTGTTTTGCCGTTGTTGGAAGTTGCCCATGAAAGGATCAGGTGCTCCGGGAAGGAAGAAGATCTCGAGGATGTCATCGACAGTGGCGAACCATGGGTCTTGGGTAGAACTCGGAAGCTTCCATGTCATCCTCCCCCAGCGTGAACCCCATTGTGTCTCCTCTCGCGAATAGGGCGTGAAGAAACCCCCCCCCCCCCCCCCCCCCCCCCCCGGTGTTCCCCGGCCGGCAGTGTCGCGAGAGGGAGAAACCTCGGGGATGTTACGTTAGGAACAATGTGTATCAAAGGGGATTGTCGGAATGGCTTAATATAATAAATCAAGCCTCTTGGTTCAAAGCCCCGCATATTCGCATTAGGGAGCAGAAATTAGTTAAATAATACTATGAAATCGGACTTAGAAAACCCGTTTTTTGCCGAAATCCGTTTTCTTAACTCTGATTTTATCGGAAAAAAGGTTAACTGCGTATTATTTTGGTCAAGGCAGATGAATATCAAATGACTTCGAACTAAGGTTTAAAACAACCGCGACACGTTACATCGGGGGTTTATGGTTGGTTGCATGTAAGTAAAACAAAAAGTCTGAGATTCTATTGCGGCAATCGATTGTTAAAATTAAAAATAATAGATATTTATTCAAATATTGACAAATGCGACTATTTTGTTTTATTACTTTCTTTAAAAAAAAAAGAAAGGAAAATCCATCACAAGTCGTCGTAAACCCAACTCCCACCACCTTTGACTTCATTCAAACACCCTTCCCTTGTAATAAGTTGCGAAACAACTACACGATGACCCCACGATTGTAATGTTCATTGTAAGTAAAAGGAGACGCATGAAGCCGGGGAGTTGATCCGTCAGTGTCGTCTTCTTCCTCTTCCTCTTCTAACAATCTTTCCCACCACCACCACCACCACCCTCTGCCCGTCCTACGAGTGAGTGAGTTAATATCCCGAGTCGAGGAATATAAGCTCCGGCGGAGAGCACTGAAAGCAGCAGCACGGCAACATTAAGTCTTAAAAAAAAAAGAAAAGGAAGGTGAAGAAAAAAAGGTGGGAATCCGACTGGTTTTCAGGCAGCCGCAGCCGCACTCACACAAAGCCCGTTGAAGTCAAACACCCCCTCCCCTCCCCTTCTATTAATATCCCATTTTCCATCTTCCTCAGCTCTTGCTTATTCCTTCCTTCCCTGCACTTCTTCTTCTTCACCCGGTTGTCGGCGTTCTGTTTTTCATCTCCCATGGTTTCTGTAAAAGTCAGCTGTCTGTGGAGATGTTGCTGAAAAAGCAGCGATCTTGTCCCCCGTTACCGATACCCATTTCTCGTTTTGGTACTTTTTCTGGGTTTTGGGGTCTCCCTATCCTTTTGTCTATTTTAATGGGTATTCTTGGGAATCTGTGGGTGGTCTTATTGCTGGCCGCGGCATTTCTTCAGGCAGTTGTCGTGCGCTCTCAAGGGCTGGTATGCGGCCCCAGTGATTGATTACCGGTCGCTTCTCGGCTTATTGAGCGGACTGGATTCCGAGATTGATGGTTGGGGTGACGGTTCCTCGTCCAACTGTTGCGACTGGCCCGGCGTGGTCTTAATGCGTGGCAAATTTGATGAATGGACAAGATGAAGGAATGGATATGGATGGCTGCTGTGAATTGTTAAGTGAAGGACGGTTGTTAGGAGTTAGTTAAAATGTTGGGGTATTGGGCTGGGCTTTGGTGAATAATTGAATGTTAGGCCCGGTCCACTTCATTAGATTGTTAGAAGGGATATTAGGAAGGCGTTGAGCGGGGAAAAGGGAGTTAGTTAGTTCCTGTTGTGTTGTTCTGTTGGAGAGTTGTTGCTGGTTGTTTGCGCCGAAGGCGGTGAATGGTTGAGTTGGCTTGGGCCGTCGGAGGTTGTGTACAGGAATTGAACTCGCAGATGTGTTGTAGGAGGTAATTGGCGAGTGAATGAGCAATTGGATTGGTTCTGTCAATTTTTTTGCGATTTTACTGAACTTTTGGAAAGATTACACGAATCAAGGGTATCAAAACATCATCTTGGAGTTGCGATAGAAATTGAATCTGATTATGCGTAAGGAAAAGTCTAGCTGTGGTGTTCCTATTGGAGTGTGATTGCTGGCTATTGATTGTTTGAGTGTTGACTGTTTGGAGTTCGGAACGATGGTGGAAACTCGTTTTGATGAATTGCAGAGGGAGCAGAAATCGACAGGTGAGTTAGTGGAGGGATTGGTTGCTAAAGTAGGTGCGTTAACTTCTCAAATAAGGGAAGTTCAAGTACAGACAAGAGATATTCAGATACAGATAGATGAGAAATGGGGGCTGCTTCTTAATAAATTATCTACGTTGGAGAACAAGTGGGAAGAAGAGGTACATGTGGTAAGGGAGGAGAAGGCGAATTCTAAGTGGGAAGCTGAAGTAACAAGTGGTTTTAGGGGTGTGAGCACTTTTGTTATGCCTAAAGTGGATTTTACTGAGTTTGATGGACTTAATTTGGAAGATTGGCTATATAAGTGCCAGAGATATTTTGAATTGGAACATGTACCAGAGGATACGAAGGTGAAGCTAGCCTGATTATACCTTTATGGACCTGCTTTGCAGTGGCACTATTCTTTTATTAAGAATAAAAGAAGGGATAGACCTCTGGAGTGGGATGAATACTCTGTGGCTTTGAATAACATGTTTGGTAGGGAGGTGTTTGAGGATCCGATGGGAAAAATGAAGAATTTGAAGCAGGAGGGAGAGTTTGATAATTTGTATGCTTATATGGAGGAATTCGATATGTGCTTGAGAAGAGTTCTGGAGAAGTAGATTTACCCTTGTCTTTTCAAGTGAGTTGTTCATTGATGAGCTAAAAGATGAGTCAAGAGCACCTTGTGGCTATTGAAACCCACTGTTTTATTAAGTGTTCAAGCCAATGTCCGGATCCTCAGTTCGGATGTGTACCCTGGAAGAGCAACAAGTGCCAACAGCAAACCTTTGAAGGTTGTTAGCAGAGGTATGGTTCCCACTATTATGCATAAGGAAACACCACCTATGGCAGTTGGGGAGAAGGCCTTTTACAGGGGTATGGCACCTACTTTAGGAATGTCCAGGAACAATGAGGTTAGAGGTGCATCTGCTGCTGCAGTTAGAAGCTCACATTCAAGTACAATCACCAATGTTGATCAGTAGGTAGGAGGAGATTGAAGAGAGAAGGCTTAAAGGCTAGTGCTTTGGATGTAATAAACCCTTTGATAAGAAACACAAGTGTTCTAAGAGGCAAATATTTTCTTTGATTGTTGAATCTGTAAAGGATGGGCTCCTGAGAATGGATGGAAGAGTGATGAATGGTGAGAATAATGTGGAAGAAAACGTTCGGGTTACCTTACATGCTCTAAAAGGGGAATTGGGGGATGGTGGAGCCCAAACTATGAAGGTGAGAGGGGCATTCAGGAAGAAGACCTTAAACGTTTTGATTGATTCGGGAAGCACTTACAATTTTGTAGATTTGGGGGTGATTAAAGGAATAAATCTGAATGTTGTCGGTGTTACACCAGTTCGGGTGACAGTGGCTGATGGGAGGAGTATTATTTGCAGAAGTATGTTGAAACAGTTCAAATGGGAAATGAAAGGGCATATGTTTACTACTGATTTTTATGTCATTACTTTGGGAGGATGTGATGGTGCTAGGGGTTAAATGGTTAGCTCAATTAGGTGACATTGTTTGGAATTTTTAGATGTCAGTTATGAAGTTTTTTTGGGAAGGTGTGGAGGTGGTGTTGAGAGGCAAACAAGATCAGGAGGAGGGTTGTATGTTGCAGTTAACTACAATGAAGCAAATGAATAAGGTTTGTAGATCATCAACGGTTGTTGGTTGGGTAGGCAGTGTTATGGAGTGTGCAAAAGCTTCACTGTTACAATGCCAGTCAATGACTCTAGATAAGTTACATCCTGAGATTGAGACGGTGTTGGCTGCTTATGCAGATATCTTCTTTGAACCAACATAATTACCTCCTTGTAGAGGTCATGATCATTCGATTGTGCTCAAAGAGGGTGTACAGGGGATAAGTTTGAGGCCTTATAAGCATTCTACTATGCAAAAAGATGAGACTGAAAAGATGGTCCAGGACATGATGAAAACAAGAGTAATTCAAGAAAGAAAGAGTGGTTTCTCGTCTCCAATGGTAATGGTTAAAAAGAAAGATGGGTCTTGGAGGATGTATGTTGACTATAGAAAGTTTAACAAGCAAACTGTGAAGGATAAATACCCAATTCCGGTGATTGAAGAGCTGTTGGATGAATTATTTGGAGCTGTAATATTTTTTAAGATTGATCTCAGGGCAGGTTATCATCAAATCCGGATGAAACCAGAAGATGTGCATAAAACCGCCTTTAGAACTCACGATGGGCATTATGAATTTTTAGTAATGCCCTTTGGATTGACTAATGCTCCATCGACATTTCAGAGCTTAATGAATTCAATCTTTAGGCCTTACCTGCGAAAGTACATTCTGGTTTTCTTTGATGATATACTCATATATAGTAGATCGGTGGCTGAGCATGTTATTCATTTGCAGATTGCTCTGTCTGTTTTGAGAAAGCACATTCTGTTTGTGAAGAGGTCTAAATGTGTGTTTGAAAGCTCCAGAGTTGAGTATTTGGGCCATTTCATTGATAAAGAAGGAGTTTCAACTGATCCTATCAAAGTTCAGGCTGTTAAGGAGTGGCCAATACCTTCTACATTGAGACAACTGAGGTGTTTCCTTGGGCTGAGTGGTTATTACAGAAGATCCGTTAGGGGATATGGTGTTATCTGTAAACCTCTTACAGATTTACTTAAGAAAAATGCCTTTCGTTGGAATGATAAAGCTCAGGCTGCCTTTGATCAAATTAAGGTGCTGTTAACCACTGCTCCAGTTTTGGTACTCCCTTATTTTGGGGAAACCTTTGTGGTGGAAATAGATGTATCGGACATAGGTATTGGAGCAGTACTTATGCAGAGGGAACATCCAATTGCTTTCATCAGTAAGCAGCTTGCTCCTAGACATTGTGGATTTTCAATGTATGAAAAGGAGCTTTATTCAATAGTGTATGCTGTTGAGAAGTTGCATCACTACCTCACTGGAAAGCATTTGGTTATTAGAATTGATCATAAAAGTTTAAAGTTTTTGATGGAGCAGCGACTACATACAGAAAGTCAATTTAGATGGTTAACTAAACTCATGGGCTATGATTATGAGATTACATATAAGAAGGGTCGAGAGAATACAGTGGCTGATGCCCTTTCCCGGGTCCAGGGGACAGATGTGCTATCTTTGAGGGTGAAATACTATTCTCCAACTTTACTTGATGAAATCAAAGCCACTTGGGAAACTGATAACAAGTTGGCTACATTGATCAATGAATTAAAGAAGGGGGTGAATTTGTCTCTAAGTTTCAGTGACAGCAGAACTTGCTGAAGAGGGGATCCAAATTAGTGATGGGGGAAGTTCTTAAGGCAAGGAAGAAAATTATATACATTTTTCATAGTGGCACTGTGGGAGGACATTCAGGTTTTTTAGCCACATAAAAGGATTGAAAAGCTCTTCTTTTGGAGGGGTATGGAAAGGGATGTTAGGAATTCTGTAAGAGCATGTGCAGTTTGTTCTACATGCAAGCATGAAAATGTGGCTTATCCTGGTATGCTACAGCCATCACCTATTCCTACTGGGCTTTGACAGGATATATCTATGAATTTTATTGAAGGATTACCTGAATCACAAAGAAAGAAAGTTATACTGGTGGTGGTAGACCAATTGGTAAATATGGTCATTTCCTTGCTTTGCCACATCCTTATTCTACTAAGACAGTAGCCCAGCTCTTTCTGGATAATATTTTTAAGCTCCATGGGTTGCCTTCTACCATTGTAAGTGATAGAGATGCAATTTTCTTAAGTAAGTTTTGGCAGGAGCTCTTTAGCCTGCAAGGGGTAGAGTTGCATCTCTCGACTGCTTATCATCCTCAAACGGATGGACAGACCGAAGTTGTTAATAGGTGTCTTGAGACCTATCTAAAATGTATGGTTGGTGATTGTTCTAGTGATTAGGTCAAATGGCTTTCATTGGCCGAATAGAGGTATAATAGTAATTATCATTCCTCCATTCAAATGACTCCTTTTGAAGCTCTTTATGGATATCCACCTCCTGTCCATATACCTTATTTTTCTCAAGATCACGTGGTTCCAACTATAGATATGGAGTTGAGAGACAGAGTCAGAGAAGCTCAGTTGTAGTTACTCAGGTTCCATCTAGATAGTGCGAGGCATAAGATGCAGCAGTTGGCTAATCCGTATATAACTGAAAGAGAATTTCAGATTGGAGATTGGGTATATGTTAAACTTAGACGTTACGGACAGCCGAGTGTGGTGAATATGAGCAATCCTAAGCTGTCTCCCTTATTCTATGAGCCATACAAGGTGGTTGACAAGGTGGAAAAGGTGGCTTACAAGTTGGATTTACCTATTAGTACAATTGTGCATCCTACTTTTCATGCGTCGAAGCTTAGAAGAGGTGTTCATGATGGTTCTCGGGTTTCTGCTGTGTTACAAACTTTTTGTGCACCTCTTCTTCTCTCTTGGGGTTGATTGGCGATTCCGCGAGTTCGGAGAGAGTCGTTGAGCTGGTGCTTTGAAGAGCGCAATACCCGACAGCTTCAAGGACTTCCAGAGCCTTGTTTATTTATCCATCTCCAATTCTAGCATCACTGATCTTTCGTCATCTCTTGGAACTCTTCAGCAGTGCAAGAACCTGAAAGATTTGGTTCTCACCCTCAATTTCTTCGACGAGGAGTTGCTGGCTGACCCGATCCTTCATTTCCTGAAGCTGATGGCTTTTATCATTGCAAATGGTCGGCTCAGAGGATCGTTTCCTCAGTGGTTGCAAGGGTGCGCCGACCTGCAGTTGCTGGATTTGTCGTGGAACAGATTGAGCGGAACGCTTCCACATGGTTGGGAGACTTCCCGTCGCTATTCTATCTGGATTTGTCTAACAATTCATTTGCAGGTGAGATCCCAAAGTCTCTGACGGGGTTGACTGGCATGATTGACCGAAACCTGTCACTCGAGGAGCCGGCTCCTGATTTTCCGCTGTTCGTGAAACGCAACTCGAGCACTCGAGGCTTGCGGTACAATCAGATTCAGAGTCTTCTGCCGATCCTTGATTTGGGATTCAACAATCTTACTGGAGAAATATGGCTAGACTTCGGAAACCTGAAAACCCTCCACGTCCTGGATCTCAAGAACAGCTCATTGTCGGGTCCAATACCGGACTCTTTATCGGGGATGACTAGCCTCGAGTCCCTCGATCTGTCCGTCCGGCACAATACCTGCGTCATTGGTGCGGTTAAACTTCCTTTCGAAATTCACTGTGGCCTTCAATAAGTACTTGTACGGCCAAATTCCAGTGGGGGGCCAGTTTGCAACCTTCCAAAACTCGAGCGATGAAGGAACAGGCTTCTGTGGTGACCACGCTCGCCCCTGCTCATCCAGCGAAAACAGTCCTGTCTCAAATGGTCGATCTGGTCGGGTTAGGAACATAGTCATGGCCATTGGGATTGTTTTTGTTGGCCTCCGAACAAAGAGCAGAGGCGAGGTTGACCCCGAGAAGGATGAAGCCAGTTACAGAGATAAAGATATGGAGTATTTAGAGCTGCAATTATTGGTTATGTTCCAAAACAAAGATAGTTGCCAAAAGCTCTCGTTCGATGACATCTCCAATGCGACCGGGGACTTTAACGAGTCCAACATTATCGGTTGCGGCGGCTTTGGGATGGTCTACAAGGCGAGTTTCTATACGGCACCAAACTGGCTATCAAGAAGCTATTGGGCGATTGTGGACAGATGGAGCGGGAATTCCAGGCGGAAGTCGAGATCCTCTCGAGAGCTCAACATCCGAATCTCGTCCACCTTCAAGGATACTGCTTGGATAAAGAGACAAGGATGTTGATCTACTCGTACATGGAGAACGGGAACTTGGATTACTGGTTACACGAGAAACCGGACGGGCCGGCACTCTTGGATTGGACCACGAGGCTTCGCATTGCCCGGGGAGCAGATACGGGGCTGGCATACTTGCACCAGTCTTGCGAGCCCCATATCTTGCACAGGGACATAAAATCGGGCAACATCCTTCTCGACGAGAACTTCGAAGCTCATCTGGCGGATTTTGGGCTCGCGAGGCTTATATCTCGTCCACATCAGCACCAACCTCGTTGGGACGCTCAGGTACATCCCTCCCGAGTATGGGCAGGCATCTGTCGCAACCTACAAAGGCGACATTTACAGCTTTGGCGTTGAGCTTTTGGAGCTCGTCACGGGTAAGAGGCCAACGGATATGTGCAAGCCGAGAGCTTCTCGAGACCTGATAGCTTGGGTCATACAGATGAAGAAGCTGAACGGGGAGGACGAGGTATTCGACCGGTGCATCTATGGGAAGAAGCACGACAGGGAAACACTACGGGTCTTCGATATCGCCTGTGCTTGCTCGAGCGACAACCCGAAGTCGAGGCCATCGTCACAGCAGCTTGGCTCCTGGCTCGAAGGCGTGGACGCGGACTTGGAATGACCAAATTAGTCAATGCTCACGAGTTCCTTTTGCTAACTCTCATTTTGGTTTCTTACAAAGATCAAAACAAGTCGTTTTGTCTGATTCTTGTGAAACACGAGGATTGAATGAATGAAAATTAGTGACTACCAATTTTAATAAAATTGGGTGGGATTAAAAGACAAGTTGAGAGATGTTTGAATTGAATGCCATGCCAAGACAAAGTAAAACCAATATTTTGGTGGTTGGTTTGTCTCAAAAATAGACATGAGATGGATCACAAACGAGGCTAATCTTACGTGAACGGAAGATTTCGTGACTTAAAAAACAATATCTTACTATTTTGTAATGGTAGAAGTTATTTCATTGAGTCTCGTAAAATCATGCGCACATTTCATAAATTCCAAAAAGGCCTTGTTAAATCATATAAGATGTTTGTAAAAGATCCGGAAATTTATACCTTTTTACAAAGTTAATACGAAATAATTTCATAAAATATTAATAATCTTGTTTCTTAAAATAAAAATCGCAACGTGATTCTCAAATCTCAGTCCAATGCTTTGTAATTTTTCGTATTACTAAGGAGGCGAATTATAAATAAGTCGGTTCCATAAAGTTGGGATTAGCCTATTAAGGTATGGGATCCATTGTGCCCTTTCGCACACAACCGGCTTTTCTCGACCAAACCTGTTGCGTATTTATTACACGGGTTTTACTTAGAACAATTTTTAATTTTAGATAGAGGATTTTTCTTTGTCCTTTTCTTGCCCAAATTGACTGTTGAAAGCGCGGGTCAGAATTAGAAAAAAGTGCTGAAAGAAGGGGTCCATATAAATTTTTATGAGTCATTACAAAAAAGTAAAGATGGAATACATGTTGTTCCGGTGCCGCTAACGTCCGGTGCAAAATTTAATCCAAAATTAGTTATAATGTGTAAAAAAATTTTTTTACTGTATAAAGTTATATTTTTTTTAAGATGCACAAAATATGTTACGTGAAAAGTACAACTTTGTATAATGAGATTGTTTGTACATTTATTACGTTTTATAATGTTGTATAAAATTATACTTTTTATAAACATGTACAAAATTAGTTTTGTAAAAAATATTACTTTATATAGTGAAATTATTTGTACAGTTTAATTTTAGTAAAATTTCAATCCATTATACTAAAAAAATGCGGCAGGCCTTGTAATTTTGTACGGACCTGTACTACTTTACACGAAAACGTAGAAGAAAGTTTTGTACTAATGTATAAATTTTGCTTGTACATTACTAATGAAAGTGACTTTCGAACCTCTATTCGAACATGTTTTAGGTGTGCTTTTACATAAATGCCCTTTTCATATTAAAATATCGTACAAAATTTCAGTTAAATTGTACAACTTTACGTTTTTTTACATTATATTTTGTACACTACGACTGCATTCCGTGAACCGGACGTTAACCGCTCCATGTCGCTGCTGGTCTGACTTTTCTCGGCCTATATATTTTTTAATGAGTTACATACATTCACGAATTGTTCCAAGTAGCACGACCTGTGATCTCAAAATGCCCACAACAAACAAAGTCTCAACACTCGGGTTATAAAATTATTATAATAATTATTATTATTATGATACGATTGAAGGGAAATTATGCCACATGCCATCTTCATGCTAATTGACCTCCCTTTTTTACGAGTTACATCCAAGTCAGGAGAACAAGGGCAAAAAGCTAATAACAATTTTGAGGTGGTAAGAACAAAATAATTGAGTCTGAATCACACTTCATCCCAGAAGATTATGAATTTTCGTTTTTTTTAAGAACCCAATTGTTTTTTATCACACCAAAGTCAAAATCAGACATCATGTAGAACTTCCCTTTTCAAACTCAAGACATGTACATGAACTAAACCCCAACTCTGAGGAGACACATCATTTGTATGGGGCTTTCCAGAAGAGATAGATGATCAATGTTGTTGCACATGATAAAATAGCTGGAATTCCATCAGACAAAGGGAAGTAAGATGGAGGAGGAGAAGCCTGTTTAGAAGCACCAACTGCACAGGCTGAACGAGGAGGGGATGCGGCCGGTCCTGCGGATGTGATCAGCCTGCTGCTCTGTCTTTATGGCCTGTTTGTTCCTCCTGGCCTCCGCTGCGGCTCTCTTCTCCTCGGCCTTGTGCTTAACGTCCGACAACTTGTTCATGTGCGTGTCGTGGGCTCGTCCCCTTAATCTTTCAATCTCCACCTGAGAGAAGCCAAACCTCGAGTATTGAGGTTAGCAACGTGGTGGAACAAACAAACAAACACTACGCCAGTGTGCTCATTAAGGAGGCTTATCTACCATAGCAGCAAACGCTATACCTCGATCTTCCTCATTTCTGCCTCTGTTTTCGCTTTCTGATGATTTTCCCAAGCCTGGATTTTCATTTCTTCTCTTTTAAACCTGATCAATGCAATAAGCCATGCCTTAAAGAGGAATATTTTGGTTTAAACAAGCTCCAAACTGCGTTCGGTGGATTCACCTGGCCATGTACTTGGCTTTCTCCGCTTCTTCCCATGCTACTGCTCGAGCCTCGATGGCACTTTTAGATGGTTCAACAGCTTCACTTTTTACAGAAGTGGAAGCACGTATGTTGCTGTTCTCATCCTCCTTACTAGCCCAGGCTGCGATATTCTTTTTGCCGAGTTGCTGTCCCAGGGCCATGATTTCTCTCCTCGTCTTAATGGACAGCTCGTCCTCCGATAATGCCACTTCATTGCCGTGCCCGATGTTAAAAGTGGTATGTGAGGTAGACGGACCGTTTCTCGGAGGGGTTGAAGGTCTGGAAGAGTTCGGGCTGCGTGTAGGAGTTGTTGCTTTAACAGGAGTTCCTGTCCTGGAAGGCTCTTGGCTAGCAATAGGAGTCATTTCAGTACCCATATCTCGCATCGAAACAGATCTAGCAGTCGAAGCAGGTGGAATATATGCCGTGGCACTGTGAACGGCCACGGATTCATGCTGGCTTAAGCTCACTGCAGTTAACCAAGATAAGACCATCAGACAAAATGGTTTGAGAGTCAATAATGAATCCAGTCTATTACTACAAACTCAGGGTTTACCATAACAATCTGCGGCAGGAATCTGGTCGTTTTGCCAAGCAGCAAAATTCTGGCCGGCACTATCCTTGCATGATTGACTGGTATCGACCCTTTTAGTATCTGGTTCTCCAAGTGAAGCGGCCTTCTGCTCGGGAACTTCGACCACTATCTTCAGTGATGGCTGCCGACTATAGCCAAGAAGTCCCATCTTTCTCGAGTAAATGTTTTGCAGCACAGGCGGCCCCTTGGGCTGTCCTCCAGAGGCCCTGTTTGAAGTAGGGCTCGCGATCCACTTCTGGGCGTCATCCCACTTTGAAGATAAAGGTTTCGAAAATGGGACTACCGGAACCCTTTGAGCTATCTTCTCGGCCCTCTGAAACCCAGCAAAAGGAAGAGAGAAACAACTTAGCTACGGTGATCTAATAGTATAGAATAAACTCAATGGTAGACTCCAGATCAGGAGCATCAGACCATCTCTAACTCGGGAGGCATCGAAGTCGTGCAATCCGGATTCACCAATACTACCATATCCACATCTTTGCAAGTGTCCAAACTCCCATCACCTGCTTCAAATCTCACCCAAAGAGCCATCAGCAACCTCGACTCACTAAAACAGCAATAAACCACATTCCCTTAAAGCAAGCCAGCCCCTAAATCAAACCCATGTAAACAGTTGAATGGAAATCATTCCGGGCAAAATCCTACCTCGCTAATAACGCAAAACAAGTCAAAGCAGAAGAAGCCCACTATTACCAGACTCGTTAGCCTCGTTCAGCTGGGATCTAAGATTGAATCCGGAAGGATCAAGATCCTCCACCTCCCTCCTTCTCTTGTCGGAACCCAGCAGCATGTTCCTCAACTTCCCTGGAGACAACCCACCACCAGCACACCCAGTAGCCTGCACTCCCCAAAATCCCAGAGAAAGACACCAAAATCATCAGCGCCCAGATTTCCAAATCAACCCATCTAGACCCAGATCAAACCCCAAGACATCGAAAGGAAAAAACTTTGAGACAAACCACGACTGCCCATCACTCAAAACAGCTAAAAAAACGCCCAAAGACTGGATTTTTTTCCACCTTCCTCTCAACTGGTCGACGAAAAAGGAGCAATGCCGGTACAGAGGGAGAGAACCACTACCTGGGGCTTCTGGATCCTCTCGTAGTCCATGGTGTAAAAAAAAACAGGATCGTTTTCTCCCCACTGGCGTTTGGACACTTGAGGAAACGAATTCGGGTCATGAAAACTTGGGATAATGGCAGCAAGAGAACAGAGGCATAGGCATCGGGGATGGTGTGGAAGTTACAGTGCCTTTGCGTGAGTGAGGAGGGTAGGAGTTGAAGAGGAGGGGAGGGGAATGGATTTGGACAAATCAGAGGACATGAGAGGAGTCACGCCGCAGGATGTAATGTCAGAGAGTGGGTCAGAGCATGTGGTTCTGTTTCTGTTCCCCCCCTTTTGGTTGAATTATTTTCAATCTTTTTATCATAATTAAGAGATAATAAATATAATTTAATATTTAATATTATGAAGTATAAACTAATGACATTAATAATTATATTTTTACCTAATCCTAAACCAATCAATGATCACCATCTAACTAAATTGTTGTTGAATTTTTATTACTTGTACCTCAAAATATTTGAGCTTAATTCCAATTTGACTTATTTGGGAAAAGGATTTTTCAAAGAATGAAATCGTATTTGATTAGTTTAGGGGGAAAATGAAAGTTTTACTAATTTTAAAAGGGACAAAGCAATACCCAATAAAAATTGTTCCCCATTAATATGATAATTTTTAAATTTCGTTAAATAGTACTACGCCGAGGAAAAAAGCGACCAACTCGATGAATCTAATAACGGACGTTGTTTGATAAATTTTAAAAATTACTATTTAAAATATTTCTAAACGTAACGTACAGAAATATGATCCTGAGGTAATTGATGTTCATAACGATTGATGGCATCATCATCAAACTTTATTGTTTTTCCATTTTGAGGTTTGACCGTGGGAAAATTTCATGTCTCCGTCCATCCACCGACCCACCACCCATTTATGAATCAATGTCAAATTCATTGAAAATCAACTGAACTAGTTGAAATGAGACGGCCCAAAAAATAGTTTAGTGAATATCCCAATCCTGCATTTTCAGACGATAAATACTCACCATTAAAAGAGAAACAAAGGCAGAAACTTTATGGCCTGCTGCTTCATAAAATTTTGTGCCGGTCCATTCAAAAAAAGGTATTTAGGTTTATAAAAGTAGTTTTTTAAAAAATGAGTTTGTAAAGAAAACACAACATTTTAAAATAATTTTTTATGGTTGGTGTTGGTCCCCAAGAGATTTAAATGCAAAATTGAGGATATAAGACGACTCACTCCCCATCCCTTTTGACCGTCTGTACCCCCAAAGAACAAATTCAAAATCCTTCGTCATTCATCAAAATCCAAAATCACATCGACAAGGCAGTTCGGTCTTCATAATTTCTGAATTATATTTTTTTATGTTACATTTGCCCTATTATTTTACAAACAGAGAGGATGAGTTTCAATGTCCCCCTTTCGTTGAATCCAAAATTACCGGAGAAACCTCGAAAATTATTGAAGTGGTTAAAATGTAATATTCCATCCCTGTATTTTGGCAAAGACAAAGTGACAAAAAACCTTTGACTCGGTCCCCGAGTTGGTCTTGACCAGATCTGACACAATTAGAGGTGCCGTTTGGTTGGTGAGACATGGTGAGGGAGGGAGGGGGGGTTTTTCTACTTTATATATTTGATTTCATGACGTGATTATTATTAGGGCTTGTAATTTGTATCTAAGTGAAATAAAAAAATGTTCCCGTCTCAATTTCTTTTAGTTAATCTAATCAAATTATAAAACCCTTTTACACATTCATTATATGTATTACCACTTTAAAAAATATATTAGAAAGATCTATACGGGATTTGCGTTTTTTAACTCTGATTTGTGGGCTCTGTTTAGTTTTATTTCGGACGTACGAAGAGATAATAATATGATATATATATACATCAAATTAGATGAAGATATTAATAGAATGGGTGGTTTCATCATTTCATCTACCTAACCTCCTTCCTATTTGATGAAACTTAGAACCAAAACCAAACGGACATCGGCGTCGTCGTGGTCTCCCCAAACCCTTGTTTACTTCCTCTTCAATCCTCCATCCCCCTCTTCCAACCCCAAAACAATCCAAAAAGCTTAAGCTGTCGGACACGGGAAGCAATTCAAGCCATATTAGCATCATCAACCATAACAGAATCGATATGCCCGAGTTTAACAACCGATGTCACAATACAATACAAACCCTGCCAGAGTCGCCGGCGGCCGCTCACGAGCAACGACAGTACGCCCAGACCACACCATCCGCTCCTCCCCTTCCGATCACAAAAAACTGGTGGCGTCTCCCCGGCGTAGATTCCACTCCCTTCCACCAGAACTTATATATATATTTTAATTTCCTGCTTTTATGGGTTTGATGTGCCTTCTTCCATTTTTGTCTCAAACATTAATTAATTTCCCATAGTTTTTGTTGTTTTTAAGGTTGTCTCTGTCTGAGTTCGGTCCAACTCCGATGACGACAGGGAGAATATTGGGCTCTTTCTCTTAGGCCCGGACCATAATTAAAGCCCAAATCGCAGCGATTACCACATTTAGTCTAAACAAGCTGGCCCGTAAGGACTGGATTGGGCCTAGGCCCATTGTCATAATCTTTAAAGCGTTGATGGTGTTTTTTCTTTGTCCGCATAAATACCAAACCACCCGTGGTCCCAAGATCGAACCATTCACAATTGTCGATAAATTTCATTACACTAACCAAACACCACATCATCAGTTTTAACACTTACTTAATGAATCGCACGAATTTAACCACGTGATAATATAAAAATCATGAAGTAGTTCGTTCTATGGTGTCGGGTGGGGGAACTCTTCCACCGAGTGTTTTTACCCTTTTCTCCCCCACCGAAAAGTCAACGGGCGGATTCTCTTTTCCAGATTGTTTGTTTTTAATGTTATCCGAGCTTGATTAACAAAGTCTTAGTTATTGCACGCAATTATCGAGGGCCACATAAAGAAAGAAGAAGAAGAGGAAAGATGCATCCAATCACACCGCCAACAAGGGATATATGCTTTCCTTTCCTTTCCAGATATATATGATTTTATTATCCTCTGTTTTTTACTTTTTTTTTTTCTCGTTGTTACATTTCAGACGCACCGAGAAAAAGGGGAAAAGGAAAGGGTCTGATGATGACTGTTTCGACGGGACACGTTTCGAGCAGCCCCCATTACGAAACGTTTATTAGTTTAGCATCTGTTTTTAGGACCAAGACAATTGCCGCCGGTTCGTGTTTTTTTTTTACCTAATTTCCAAATTGCGTCAACTCTTTTCCATTATTATTAGTACTAATGGTTGTTACTTTATGATATCAAATGACTTTTCCATCATTTACGCATGGCAATTGTAATAAAGGAAAATTGTACGGGCGAGACGCGTTTCGGACGTGTACCGGAGGATGTGGCAAAAAAAAAAAAAGGAAAAAAGAAGCCATTTTTTTTAGGTTATTATACAAATGATCATAAAGGGGGAAACATTCCATGGGTAAGTTGTGGTGCCAAGTTTTGGTTCGCCTATTTTTCATACATGGAGATGGAGGTAGGTCAGGTCCACAAACTAAAAATTTTTCATGTCATTTTCAGCCGCCAGAAAACTTTTAGCCCTCCCTGTACATTTTTTTTTTTATTTTAAATTTTGGGTTATTGGGGTTGGGATGTTTAAATTGAGGGGAGATGATAATGAGAGGAACCTGGATGATTGTCGACATGGCTAAAAAGATGATTGCTCAATGTTCGCGCCACCTAGTAAAATATTTGATAAACTAACACAATGGTTCAATAAGAAAAAAGAATTATGATCGTGTTAAAGAAATCAGGATGCATGCCGAGAACAACGGAATGCAAGCATTGACACATAAGAAACTCACTCTACTCGTCGATGACATTATCGGAAGAACAAAGGAAACAATAAAGAGAACGAAAGGTAGAGACAAACAATTTGCAGCCATTCTGTATGAACAAAAGTGATTGGCATGTTTTCTTTCTACTAAGATACATGACTTTTATAGTAATACTCTTCGTAATCACATGGCAAGCCAAGGTAACTGTTGTATAACATGATTATTAATGTATACACTTAAAGACGTGTCTCTGCTATGGTAACCATCGAGCATGATGACCCGTAACGTGCATTCGAGGATGTGTTTATACTTTAGTAACCGTCGTCATGGTTTAGAACGTATTCCCTTAGTTGTCCTTTGAAGATCCCCTTGAACTCTCAACAAGCTTGTATTTTCGATCTACTTGTATCATCGATAATCTCTATTTACCTTCAAGATTCAGGTCTTGGTTCATACTCACTTAAACTAGGTTCGGAAATACAAACTTTCACCTGAGTCACCTTTCTTTATTCAAAAAACTCATGCTAATCTCAAAGTAAATCCATTGTCCAAGCCAAATTAGTCCAAAATTACGTTTACGTATCAACAATGCCCGCGTCACAAGAAAAAAAAATTAATGGCGGAGGGAAATAAGTTAAATATTTCTCCATAAACTTATCGACTAAGCATTCTAATTATTTCAAACTATCGGTTCCACAAAATCATGTATGCCTGCGTCACTAACCTTATGCAGATAAGAATGCGTAATCATTAAGAATTGATGGTCGCTACTCCCTTACACCACCTGCGGATATACCATGAATTTTATATGATATAATATTTTATAAATCCGTTTCTCGTGTTGGGTGGTGCGCATGAGCTAAATTCACTGCCCGACCATCTATTTCTTTCTTCTAGAAGTTTATAAAAATGAAAAAAAAAGAGAAGTCTAACGAAAATGATTGTTTTATATTAGACACGATCCGAGTCAATCGCGAATGCATCAAATTAATTAAACAAATTTAAGGGCAGGTGGAAAAGTAGGTGAGTTGATGTCGACCGATTTCGGGCCATTTATTTGTCCGATTTAAATAAAATAAAATAGCCCAATTACCTAAATGGAAAAATCAATAGCATTAACTCGAGATTAAATATTATCAATTTCCCTTTTTGGGTGGACATGACAGCACAGCACAGGTCGAGAGAGAGTGAAGCATTTATTTTGTACCGTCCAACGAAACCCAAACACTTCCTCAGCCAACATTTGCCACTCAATTTTTTCAAGTTTAATAATTGCACACCTCCACAAAAAGATGAATGATATAAAAGAAAACACAAGAAGAAACATAATGGCCATATTTTATTGTCTCCCCCGTCCTCCACTTTATAACCCTAAAATGCTTTTCTTACACCAACATCTTCCGCTCCACCTATTTAAATCTCCCCCTCCCCCAAGACCTAAACCCATTTTGTGGAAGCGAAACCCCCCGTTATCGTATCTCGTAACCCTTAATGGCCGAAGAGGAGTGCGGCGAGAGCTCCGTCGTCGCGATGTCTTCCTCCTCAAACTGGTGGGAGAACTTGCATGGTGGAGGTCCTTCTTGGGCTTGGCAAAAACATGGGAGTAACCCTTGCTCCAATTCCCCTACCTGCGAGGACGATGTTTCCATCTCGAACTCGTACAACACCAACACGTCCATCCACTCGGGTCTCACCGTCGAGTCCTCTCATCGACTGCTGGACCCGGCGGCCACTGAGCTGATGCTCGGCGAGCATATGTCCGATAATCAGCTATGGAGCCACATGTTGCTGTAAGCCTTCGCTAACATATCCGAAAGTTTCAGTGATGGGTTGCCCGACTGTTGTTTAGGAAGATGTTTGGTTATTATTTTAGGGGTATTGGAAATAATGGAGAAAATTATGTTGACTCCTCGTCTTCGTCCAAGAGCATGTCGAGCCACTTCATAGGATCAGGAGGCGACCGCCACCACCACAACGATAGGCTAGTCATGCCTCCCCTCCGATCGAACCTGGTTAACGACTGGTCTATTGCCCCTCCGATATCGGAAGTCAACTACCTGTCACTTGACTCTTCCTCGGGGCTCTTTCCCAGCGACGCTTATCATAAACAATACGGCGACATCAAGGCCGAATGTGGATTAGGTTATGGAGGTTTTCAAGATAACAGCAGGTACTGTTACGGGAGGTCTGAAGATGATCTGGTGTTTGTTGATGGATCGTTAAGTCACAAGGGGATTCTAGGAGAGCATCATCGCGTAGTAAACAAACCCGATTGGAAGTCCCCGCCTCTTTCCGTTCACGGCTGCAAAAAGCAAGGGCCCGTTCCTTCTCTTCCAGCTTCTTCTTCTTCCTCTGTGAGTTTCAATTTCTTACATACATATCATACGATCTAGGTGGTGCATGCATACATAGTTGCTAAACTCGTGCTTTTGTATTATTTGTTTGTAGGTAAGAACAAATAGTGTCAAAGGACAAACAAACACTAATGGTGAGTCGAAGAAGAAACACAATCCAGAATCGACCGGCGTTGCGAAGAAACACAAGCATGATAGTTCTTCCACATCTGCTGCGAGAGTAAGCAATAATACCATTGAACAGTTCTCAGTAATATTCTGTGTCTCTATATTAAGAGTAAATGGCTATCGACATTTTCGCGTAAAAGATGCAGGTAACAAAAGCAAAGATCGGGGACAGGATCACAACATTACAACAGATTGTATCCCCATTCGGAAAGGTTGCCCCTCCACCGAACACTCTATATGAAAAAGTCTACTTGTGTCTATGCTCTTCTATATCTATCTATACCACTGACCGACACTATATAAGTTGTCGGACGATGATACAAGTTAGTTACTTGCTTTGACTGATTCTTGCAGACGGATACCGCATCGGTGCTGACAGAGACCGTCGGCTACATAAAGTTCTTACAAGAGCAAGTTCGGGTAAGTGACCAAAACATATGTACCTCTACTTCCTTATCTGCCTTATGATTGGATACCAAGAAAACACCTCCATTTCTTTCTGGCAGTTACTAGTCAGCAACCCTTATATGAAGGCGAATCCGCACAAGGCGAGTGAAACCTCCCCGACGACCGCCGTCCCTAGTTAATCAAAAGATTGCATATTTTTCAGCTAAGTAGTCCCTAAAACTAAGTTCATCCTGGAATGTGACCAATATTTGCAGGAATTATGGGGAGGGATAGAAAGGAAAGAAAGGGTCGAGATGAGGGTGGTCGAGCTGAGGAGCAAAGGGCTCTGCCTGGTGCCGGTTTCGTGCACGCCTCAGGTGTACCGCGACAACACGGGGTCAGACTACTGGACGCCACCTTACAGGAGCCTCTTGTATAGGTGAACTCCAATGGCGATGAAGTCCTATCATAATGGCAACTGTGTAAAATAGAAGAATTATGACACTGATCACGATGGGTTTGTATAGCCATAATAATTCCGTGCAAGGAAAGATGCTTGCTTGCTTTCTTTATTTACTAATATTCTCCTGCTCCCAATTAATCAGACAATTACATAAAGAGAAAAAGGGAATCCGAGGGTGAGGTTTGTGGGGTGGGGGGGAAAGAATGTTGGGCAGTTCTTATCCCGTTCATTTCAGTTCAATTCTCTCCATTATTACCACGTTGAATTGGAGGATACGATATGATTGGTTGATTAAATAATTTGGTGAAATTTTGTAAAGAGGCCAGGATATATATATATAGAGAGAGAGAGAGAGAGAATTTTTATTTGGATACTGAATCGGCTGCCAATAATAGTGCACACGAAAGGGTAAGTATGCTTTTCAGAGTGGCCACTCATGAATGTCTGTCTTATTCTCTCTTTTGCAACTGGGGCTTAAATTATATGGGCTAATCGTGTTCCTCCCTCCCCAACAACAGGACAAAATTGTGTTGCTCTCTCAAAAGGAAAGAGGGGAAAAAAGAAAAACAAAAATAAAGGTACGAAAGTTGGCCTAATTTTTGTAAGAAATATTATCACAGTATTGGAAGTGCCAAACTTTTTAGGGCAAACCAAAAAAAATAATAATAATAAAAGAGAGAAAAGAAAGTGCCCATCTTTAGGATGAATATTGAGCGATTCCTACTCCTGTTCCATGGACCAGAACCATTTGGGCATTTAATGGGCCGAAGGCCCAATTTCGAAATATCAGAAACCCCAACTTCCCTCCCTCCCTCCCTCCCTTCCCCCCGGCCTCGACAAAAACCATAACCAACCGTCTCCGGGCAAGCGACGACGAGGCCGGACGTCAAGCCACCGGGCGACGACGATCGGAATCCCCTCCGAAGATTACCTATGAGTTGGCCTTCCCTTCCCTCTCTCTCTCCTCATTGTCCACCACTGCTACCGCCGACCGGTTCGTTTTTCTTTCTTGGATCTGGAGGAGGACGGCTTCCCGTCGTTCGGAGTGGAGGCGGTGTTGATGGGATATCTTGATGTCTTTCGCGGTGAATGCTGACCGACTGTCTAGTGGTTGCTGTTTATGCGGATAATAAAATGTTTCTATTTGCGGAATTCTTGGAAGATCGTGGTTTTTCACGCGGCTTGTTCAGGAGGATTTGGAGATAGGTCTTTGATACGGGAAAGTGAAGGGGTCGTGGGTGAGCGTGAGGAAGGTAGAGCTGAAGTGGAGTTGGGAGATCGGAGAACTGAAGTGGGTGTTCGAACCCTAACTGGCTTGTCTGATAATTGGAAGAGAGATGGACTGGGCCGGGGCTTGAAGGAAATAATAAGAGAAGAGGGCCCAGGGCTGGGAAGCAATGGTCCGGAGGCCCAAGTGGAGCTGAGAGTCCTGCAATTAAAGAAGAAGGACGAAATTAGAAGAGAGGAGCAAATAGCAGGACTTGAAGAAGAAATAGCAAGCTGTTGTAACAAACCCCATGCACAGCACACACAGCACGCACAGCAGGAGAAGGAATTGGTGGTGGGGGAATAAATTAACAACCTGAGGAGAGAGAGGGGGATATCAGATATTTTGTAAGGAGAAATCTGGGGAAAGGAAGAGATGGCGGAAGGGTAGAGTAGCTATGACTGGGGTATTAGCTATGTCTGGTGTTAGGGTGGAGAAGAAGACTTTGGTGTTTTACTGAGCCTTGCTCTGTTTTTTTTTGTTGTTGATGAATGAAATCCAGCCTCGCTGGTGTTTCCTTGATTTCCTCGTATCAGTCTTTCCTCTGTACTTGTCCCCCGTGCCTTAACTGTTGTCACTTCTTGAAGTTGTGATGTCCAATCTTCATTTATGGCTGCAGAAGTGGATTTCATGAGGCTATCAAGGTAGCAAAGACAGATTTTAGCTGGTCGGGTGAAATCTATTCTTGGTCCATTCATGTTGCAATGTCAGAAGGATGATGCCAGGTACCAATCAATTAGTGGTGATGATACAGAATTGTATGATTAAGCTTGTTTGTTTTTCTTGAAATGTGTTGGTTTGACCAATTTTTGAACGATTTATCAACAGAACTGCAGGTTGAATTTCTCGTGATGAGTTGGCAACAGGAGGGCACATACATCAAAATCGAAGCCTTTGAGGGTTGTGGTGCTATGATTCAAGTGTGTTATCCCAAATCTTTTACAAGTTCCTTTGAGGGGATTGCTGATATTCTCCCAAAGCATCAATATATTCTTTTTTCTGTATTCAGAAGCTTTTATTCTGGGACAAGCATTTTTTAATCTAAAGACAATCATCGTGGATGTTTACATTTGTCCTGAATCTACGTGCAGATAGAAAACTATCCATTGCTTGTCATTGGAGGGTTCCAAAGAAAATGTTCTGTTTCCAGCCAAATGCAGGGTATGTTCTTTTTTTCAGGTGTCTAGAGGCCTGACATCCTTGAATGGAGGTTGCATTCATGTTTTCACTTATTAGTTGTCCATGATGCTTAATGATCGTGCCCCCTGTTCAAATGTTTAATATGTACAAGAAACCTTGATTTATATGGTGGGGAGTGATGAAATGTTTTTCTGTTTTTGTAATCTATGAGAGGGGCTTTTGTCTCTTTCTCATGTGCTTTTCTGAAATTGATCACGATCTTCCAAGGGGTTTCAAGGTCTGAAAAACTTAGCCGGAGGCTATTCGGTGATCATCCGTAACTTGGTTTTGAACCTGCTGATTGACTAACAAATGGAGGGTCGATGCCATCTACCACAGCCAGCCAGGGACCAACTATCGGTTTTGTCCACACCGAATCCTGACTCCAGAAGGCTTTGTTTCTTTTTCTGAGAATTTCTTATTCTGTTGGCTCGTGACTGAATACCGTTGATGAAAATTTTTGTGAGATTGCAAAGAAGAAATTAGTCCTAGATGCTGCCATCCTGAATCCTGGTTCAAAGGAGCAAGACAAACAAGGTGGCATTTATATCTGTTGCCAAGCTTTTTTTATTGCTATTTTATGAGTCTAGGATCTTATTTTACAAAATCTGCTTTCTTGGCAGTCGAAATAGAGATTTATACCGGTGAGACATTGTCTCGAGGATACTTTTGTACCAGGACTGAGGAGAAACTAAAGATGATGAATGTAACTGGTTCAACTTGGCTCATTGATATTATGCCTGTCATTTGAATTTGTTCACCATGGTGATCCGGTGAATACTGGCATGCGGGGATTTTGCCATTTTTCTGGTAGCACTGGGATATATGTATTACCTGGAGGAAAGGAAATAAGGAGACAATGCTTTGAGGAGGAACTGCTATTAATGATGCAAATGATTAAATCATCCCTCTTTGTATTTGGTTGTCGGCAACAACAATGGTTTTACAGAATCTGGTGTCATCGGGGGCCTTGTGGAGTGGTGGTTAGGTAGGCCTTTGTCACCATGTTAAATTGAGGCTTACCTTTTGGTGCTACTTTACAATAGCAAATAGAAGCCTTCTGCCGCCCGAGCAAGTAAGTTCCAGAGGCCTTTTCATTGTTTTCTATCCTTTTACATCATCACCAGAAAACACGTCTGTGTTTGTCTTGGTCATATTAAATCATTGCTTTCACGCATTCTTTTGATGGCATTCTGCGACGAACCTAGGAATTATTTAGAGCTTTTAGTGTAATTTTTAGTTGCTGTGTGAGGGCATTCCTTGTTCCTAGATCTGACCTTCCCTGTCTCGTTATGGGCAAGTGGTCTCCAAATTTTTTGTTTCTGCCATCACCATTCGATTTCCGAATTGTCTCTCTCATTCTTAAATTATGTCATGACATAGTTGTATGGCACAAGATAACAAGAAGCCTGGCATTTTCTTTATTGACATCTTTATGTGGGCCAAACTAGCCGTTTTGGCTCAAGTGAACGAAAGGTTCCTCATTGTATTCGTTTCTTTTGCCGTATCAACATTTTGTAATTGTTTTTTTCATAGGCATTTTTTCTCTGTTCTTATATAAGGACTCTTCTCCCCAATCGGTTTCTAATTATTCCTCTTCCCCCCTGATTGCAAAAGTCGATGTTTTTCAATCTGCCTGAATGGCACCTCCGATTCCACTAACCTCAAACGTAACTTTTGAATTGAAGATGTTTTTGCGCGACTCTTCTCCCGCATCCTTGTGGAATCACTTCATTCCGATTGTATTGAGTTGCCTGCTATTTCGTTGGCCATTGAATTGCTACTGATGTCGATATTCTCTGATTACTTTTGGTGCGATAGTAACCGCCACAGGACTAGAACTTGCCCGAGCCTGGGAGCTGGAATTTTCTCAATAGTCCCACGCGGTTGATGATCTTATTTGAACTCATCACGGAACAAGAAAAGGACGTGAGAAAGTCCAAGAATGCAGAGAACATAGGGGAAGTTACCTTTTTGCCTTTTAGCTTACGTGTTTGGCCCTTTTCTTTATTTACCTCTAGCATGTGGACAATCGAGGAAAGGGAGGCTAAGGTAAGAGACGGGGAACGAGAGAAAGAAAAGTTGGAGCTTTGTTTGTTAATAATGGTAGTTTGCAAAACGTTTTGCAAAATAAGGTCTTTAGTTTCAAAATTTGTTTACTAATGCCCTAAAATCGGCACCGATTTCAATATTGAAGAAAATCAGTCGATTTCCAAAAGGCCGACTTCCCTATTTTACAAGGAAATCAGTCTTTCAAAGTCCACTTCCCTATTTTAAATTTGAAAGTCAGTTTTTCAAAGATCAATTTTAGTCCATCTTTCAAAGGCCAATTTTTTATTAGTCAATAAATTTTGAAACTAAGGAACTTATTTCACGGTTCTTTTTTGCTAACTAAGGAACAAACTTAAAAAAGTTGTTAGTTGGGTGTTATGCCTGTCGTATGACCCCGTTGATGTTTGGCAATAATTCCAGTGCTTCATGATTTCTTTCTTTCTTTTCATTCAAAAATAAAATTATGGTTTACGTTTGATTTTTTTTTTGGGGGTTGTTTGTATGGATGCAGGGCAGCAGGAGGAGCAGTGCATTGTCGTCTTTAACCATTTCATGGATCATGGGTCTCTATCCATTGCAGCTAGGTAAGGAATCTTTCCTTTTGGCCTTTCGCTGTATATGTGTGTGTTGTGTCTATGCGTGTGTGTTCCACCACGACCAATTCTTCAGCTCACTCGATGGGGACTGAAACAATATCAAACCCGTGAACCCCCCTCCCCCCCCCCCCCCCCCCCCCCCCCCCGCCTTTCTTTTTGGATATGGGAATTTGTTTTTTGAAAGAATCGATATCACCCATGATTTTCTAGTTTTGTAACTTAATTGTGGATTCCGAGTAACTAGTGAGTTTTATTTGTTCTGTTTTATACTCCTGGTTGATTCACCAGAGGAAAGAAATAGTGGTTTCTTGTGACTTCGAATTGGTCGTGTGAGTGTGTATGTGTCTCTCTCTCTCTCTCTCGTTCAATCTTAAGAACAACTGGTAGAGGGAATTTGTTTAGTCCTTTGTACTGATTTCGAGAAAAAGGAAAAGAAAACCTTTTACCGCGTTGCAACACTCTCGACCTTTCCCTAGTTTTTTTCATGGACCACCCACCCTCTATTGTTTGATGCATAGCAACCTAAGGAGTTACTGGCCAATGGTTCCTATAAGAGGGAAAAGAAAGTTCCTCTTTTGAGTAGGAGGGGAAGGGGGCCAAGGTGAGGATAGATATTAAGGTCCCAAAACCGCGTGTGCGTGCCTGCCCCCATCAAGGGTCGCCATCGTCTCACATGCATTTGTGGGGAGCTTGTGAATGAAATGACGTATGTGTGCGTCTTCGTGTTAGTGTTGCGTTTGTCGTTCGAAGCGCCCTTTTCAAGCTCTCTATATACCTAATCGTCCATTCCCTTCTCGTTTCTGAATTTCTCGACTCATACCTTTGGGATTCACTCAAAATTGAGCTCATATAGTGAGGGAGATTGCAAGAGGGGCCTGCCTTGTCCTGTCGTGTCCTGTCCCGATAGTGTTGTGTTATATTGTAATAACAACGTGGGATGTGAAAAAATCCAATCCTTTTTGTGTTCGGGGGAAGAATTATCAGGGGGGGGGGGGGTGGGGTGGGGTAGTAGTACTAACAGCAAAAGATGCACGAATCCCCTAGTCCGAGTAATCATCAGATTTGGCACCGATTTGGATACAATTATTAACCCCGTGGAAAAGTGAGAGAGAGAGAGAGAGAGAGAGAGGGGGCCAATTTTGGTGCTGCAGTTGTCTGGTGAACTTTTGGTGGCCATTTTTGTTTTCCCCAAGGACCCAACAATTTCTGTCCTTCAAAATCCTAGCATTTGAACTCTCCTAAGGTTTTTGTAGTGATAATTAGAGTCTTCATCTGTATGAAACCCTGGACTGCAGTCACGTTATTATGAAATGTAACAAGTGTAGGGATGGATTTGTATTGACATGAGAATGAACTCCAACTGCACGCCATCTTCGAGGGATTGCCGTCATCTATGGAAAGGGATAAGAACGACGACTGTGACAAGGTGCGAATTGCATGGGAATGTAATGGCTGTGGCGGTCGACAACGTTCAAACGTGATCGTGTCAACGCAGGCCTTCCCATATCTATGCGTTTTCTTTCAGCTTATGAATGCTAGTATGTTTCGGTCAAACTCTTATATTTAAGGTTGCACTGAAATCGATGGCTGATAGCATCGGCACGAATTAATTGCATGTCGAATTCTCCTTTAGCTTAACAACCTTTCCCACACTTCCTTATGCTAAGTCGATAGACATGAAAGCCCTCGGCATCACATCACCATCGTACGTGACTTTGCGAACACGACTTTCCCCACTGTGGGGGCGCGGGTGGAAGGAGATATCACGCAAGTTGGTGTCCCGTGTGAAGTTTCGTGCGCAAGCAGCTTTCTCAGTGTCAGAATTTCATGGGGCTTATGGGAAAACAGGATCGACTCGGGAACCTCCATCCTGGATGGTATTTAAGGATGCGTGATTAGTCGGAGAGGCGCCTAAGATTTGTGTAATGACATGGGGCGAAGGGTTAGTCTAGCTTAGAGGGGGACATGAAGGAGAGAGGATGGAGTAGAGTTTGGAGACAACTTTCCAAACACCAAACAGTGGAGCCGGCAATGGAGAAGGGGGAGGGGGAGGGGGAGGTTCCTAAAGGAGGTCCATCGTACCATCCCTGGTGGGAACCCACTTGACCACTTTCCTAGAAAGAGCAGTAGGAGAAGGAAAACAACAACAACGAGGAAAGAGAGGTTGTGTGTAGGATGATTTTGCGTGGTTCGTGATCGTGAGGGGGGGGGGGGGGCTTCCTATTTCTATTTTTCTTTTCAAGAAGCCCTCAAAATTTCTCCCGAAAATCAATTTCAATGTCAATTTCTTACAATGTGGGGACATGAAGGAATCCACTCCTCCCTTTCCTTTGTCCCCCCCACACAATATCTCCTTTTCTTCACAAAATTTGCACAGTCGACGAGGTCTCCCCCCCCCCCCCCCCCCCTTGTGAGCATTCTCTAATATCCCAATCATGCGTGGGGTGAGTAGGGTGGGGTAGGGCAGGGCGGGCTTTCTCCCCTTCGTGTCTAACACATGATGTGTACATACGGGTTTTATGGAATCGAATGATACATTTTTATGCATCCTTTCTGTTGGATCTGATGATCTGAACCATGTCTTCTTGACCCTATACCCATTTAAATAATCACACCCAAGATGGTAACGTAATTGGGGTGTTTTACTTTATTTATTTCATATATTTTTTTAATGGGAGGTGGGTTAGGTAAGGCTTGGCTGTCAAAAGGAATTTAGGTATGGAACGTAGTCAGAAATTTTAAGATAATACAGTTGAAGTAGTCTTTATAAACTTAGGACGTGCATTTCGTCTTGTTCTTTTTCTTCTTCCTTTTCCTCCTTGGGGTTTTGATAGGGGGAGGTCTCGACATGGTGCTCGACTTCGAAGTGTCCTTTTGAAGACATTTATTTGACTCGTTATGTCGATGTCTTAATTAGGAGTAGAAAATCTAAAATAATGTGAACTGCGATATTTTATTATTATTAAGAAACAATAGAAAGCTTGAATTATGGGGTGGTTATATCAATCAATGCTGATGGATAACATTCCCAAGGCCTCAAAAAGTCAAATTGAAAAGTATAGCTGAGGGCAATGAGTAATTTCATGTCTTTCATTTGATTAGTTATTATTATTATTATTATTATTTTTGCAAGATTTTCTTGCAAGAGGTAACTTACTTTAGACATGGAATGATGACAGGTAGTCAATTGAGCTGAAATTTAGAGCGACCCTCGTGTTCGGCCTTTGAGTTTCACTTTGATTTTTCCCATGGGGAGTCACAGGGGACCTCATGCTTGTAATAACCTCGTTTTCTTGTTTTTGTTAATAGCTTGTCTTATTGTAGACAAGCTAATCAAAATCGAATGGAGGCAACATTGGACCATACAAGTTTCCGGACAAAGCAAAGAACGCGACACAGAGTACGGAGTCTACAAAGATTGAACAAAATCTTACGGTTGTTACATCTTATCCCTAAAATGCTAATTTATATTTCGATCGATCATTTGTGAGGGATCAATAGGAAATGAAATTTGATGAAAATCTGGGAAGATGTTGGGGGGGATAGAAATATGGATGGTCCCGAAAAGAGGGAGAGTACATGTTGTCGATACGTGCCAAAAGGTTTAAATCAAGAGATTATTATACAAAAATGAGAAAAATAAAAAATAAATTTTTATATTAGAGAGGTGGGTCCGAAACCAGATGCTCATTCTCTTTAAACGCCTAGTAGCGACATATTTGGCCGCGTGCCCGAGTCATTCACAAACTCCATCCATCATCCCATCCCTACTTCTTCTTCTTCTATAATTAAGATTTTTGTATTTGTGAAAAAGGGTTTATTGAAAACTTTACCTATTCCACGTTAGTTAATATTAGTGTTTTAATCATTCGTAATTAATGTAATGCTTACGGGTTACTGACCATCAACCCGGGCGGTCTAATCCAATCCTAATTAGGGTTCTACACTTATAACATTTATGGTAAGATGACGTGATATAATAAAATAATCGGGACGTTGGATAAACAGAGGGCACTTGATGATGTGTGAATGAGGAAGAAAACATTCGTATACATCCCTTGGATGGATTGATTGTAGTAAAATTTTGTTTTTGTTTTTGTTTTTTATTAAATTTATTTAGGAGGGAGTTGGGGTTGGTTACTGTGAGTGTTTGAGCATTAAGTGATTGTTCATAAACAGGAAAGGGATAAAAAAAAAAAAAAGAACCTCCCCCTCCCAACCTTAAAGCCTTTAATTGCATACATCCAATTAATTATCTTACACAAGATACCATTTTTCTATTTCAATTATTATTATTATTATTATTATTTATTTGAAGGGGGTGGGTACCTGCAAGAACTGAAACAAAACTCTGCCTCCATTCCTCTCTAATCTCTATCTACCTCTCTCTCTCTTTCTGTCTCCCACATCACACACCCAAACAAAAACAACACTAGGAAGGAAGAAGGTAAGAGGGAGAAGAAGAAGAAGAGGAAGAAGAAGAAGAGCAGAAGGAGTAGAGGAAGAGGGGCTGCTCTGCTGAACAGATTGGCGTTCAAACTCCCCCTCTCCTAAGTAGATCCCAAAAACTCGGCACAAGGACACACAGACAACACAGGTCTTGATTTCCCCTCCCTTCTCCAAACTCAACTCCCCTCCTTCAACAGGAGATTGTAGTTTCCTCAGCTGTCCCTTCAGATGTTTCATATTTCCTCTTTGCTTCCTCCTTGGATCTTTCTGCTATCTTCCACCTTTTCTCCTTGGGGTTGTTTTTTTGTGCCCATTTTCTTATTTTCTCAAATCCTTCCTCTCCCATAAGGAAGCTGCCTCCTGGCCCTCCCTTTTTCTTTTTCCTCCTCCTCCTCCTCCTCCTCCGACTTACTCCTCAAAGGTATATATACATATCTACAACTTCTTCCCCACCCCCACCCACCAACCCATAAAAAAAAAATTCCAGCTTATTTGGTTTCTCTGGTTATCTGTGTGTGTTCTCCACAAGCAAACCCTTATTTGTCCCACCTCCCCCCAAATTTGTACCTTTAATTTGTTTTCTCTTAGAGAGATTGATTGAATTGTTGCATGGGGATTGTTGGATGAAACGGAGGGTTCCTTTTCTTTTTCTTTTTTTTTTGGTTCTAGATAGGATAAGATTATGCAGATGATGGCTTCCGCGAACTCGGCTGGCGGCGGTTTCTTCGGTATCATGGTGGGCGACCAGGAGAACCACCAGAACCAGATGTTGCTTCATCAGCAGCTGCAGCACGCGCAACAGCAGCCGCAGTCCTCCACAACCACCATTTCTTCCCCCGGTTCGAACCCCGTCCCGCAGAAGAAGAGGAGGAATCAACCTGGAATGCCGAGTAAACCTTGATTTTCAGATTTTTTTTGTCTTTTCTTTATCATTGTTGTCTCAATCTCTTCCTCCACTGATTAATTCTTCCAACTCATCAAATGAATAGTCCAATTTTCTTTTTTTTTTCCATGTGAAGGTTAGACTCCAATCAACGTTACTTGTCATAAATTGTTTACCAAATTATTTCGATTAGCCTGCCTAATCTCTTCTTATTTGAGATGAATTTAACGATACTTTTGTGAAAGTAAAGTATGTATGATAGTTTTACCCTAAATTAATTTCATTTTTTTTATTTACTATTGGGGTAAATAATCTCGTATCCTTACTGGTGATTGCTTCGTATTTGATTCAATTCGATCTGATGGCTTTGTGTTTGGTCTCGAAGATCCGGATGCGGAGATCATAGCGCTGTCGCCGAAGACCCTAATGGCGACCAACCGATTCATCTGCGAGGTATGCAACAAGGGGTTCCAGAGAGAGCAAAACCTACAGCTCCACCGCCGGGGGCACAACCTCCCGTGGAAGCTGAGGCAGAAGACTACCAAGGAAGTGAAGAGGAAAGTCTACCTGTGCCCGGAGCCGACCTGCATGCACCACGACCCGTCGAGGGCGCTGGGGGACCTCACGGGGATCAAGAAGCATTACTACAGGAAGCACGGGGAGAAGAAGTGGAAGTGCGAGAAGTGCTCAAAGAGGTACGCGGTGCAGTCGGACTGGAAGGCTCACTCGAAGATCTGCGGCACGAGGGAGTACCGCTGCGACTGCGGAACCCTCTTCTCCAGGTAATTCGAAACCAACGTCTTCATATCATGCACCCCATAATGGTTGTTGGTGGGGTTGGTGGTTGAATTCCGGGTCAAAACTCTTTTTCAAACCCTCTTCATCTCCCCCCTTTTTTCCCCCTCTTTTTTTGTTATTAAAAAGAAGAAATTCATTGGGGGGGAATCAAATTAAATCCGATGGACAAGAAAAGCATTTCATGATGATGTGTTTTTTTTTTTCATTTATTTTTTCGTTGTAGCTACTGATTGATTTAGCATTCCAGAGGACAAATGCCTCCACGTGAACTCCCTCTCTTCCTTTTTCTTTTAATTTTTTTTTATATTTATTTATTTATTCATTACTCCTTTTTCCGCTACAATTCTTGAGGGAGAGTTCACGTGTCGTAATTTTCTGGCTTGGATTTTGGTTCTCACAAAAATATGCTCCTCCTCCTCGTATTTCCTATCACTTGTCTCACCCTCCCTTCCTAATTTATATAAAAAAATAATTCTATTTACTTAATTCTAACCACTTTGATACGATTGATTGATTTGGCCCTCCATCAAACAAGATCCAAATTACCCACATTGAAAATCGTGTCCTTTCCTTTTCCCCCCGTATATAACGAAGTTGCCTAGTGCTTGTGGTTTGTCCCCCCACTTTGCTTTCGATAGTCTAATAATGGAAATTCTGCTGGTTTTTTTTATTATAATAAATAATAATGATTTTCATGGCCATGGGGAAGATAACATTCCATCTCGGCGGGCATTGCTAAGCAGAGGGATTGTTTTGCATTTTTCTTTTAGAGAGATAATTTGAATGGAACGTGGCTTTTTCTGGAAGGGTGGTGGGGGAAGAGTTTGTTGAGACACTTGAGACCCGAATTGAGAATAATTCCTTTGGCTTCATTCATTGAAGACACAGTCCCCTTAAATGGCTAAAAGGCCCTTTTTCTTTTTTGAATTTTTTTTGTTTAATCTTTCCTAGCTAGGGTTTTTGGGGGACAGAGAATGTAGAGAGTGGTACCAGGTTGTCGTGATCTTCGTTGTTGTTATTGTTGTTGTTGTTGGGTTACAGTCCTGGATTCTTTGTGTGTGTGTGTGTGTGGGTGTGTCTTAATCGGAATTTATTGCAGCCATCCCCCAAGTTTTGGTCATTCCTATTTATCGGTCTTCATTTATTTCATTGTTCCTTGTATGGCATATAAATTTGTCTTCATTTTATGATCGTTTTTAGTAAATGTTTTCGATAGCCAGGTATTGATGTGGGAGGTACGGTGGAGTATTTTCGGAGAAATCCGCCGACATTACGAATGAACGGGGTTGGATTGGTCGATGTTAATGTGATGGGGATGCAATGACGATGAGATTTAGGTGCTAACGTGTCCATCTTCGTTACTTTGCAGGAGGGATAGCTTCATCACTCATAGAGCCTTCTGCGACGCGTTGGCTCAGGAGAGCGCAAGGCATCCCTCGAGCTTGACCGCCACGTTAGGAAACCCGAGTCTCTTTGGGGGTAATAACAACATAAGCCTCGGTCTTTCGCAGATCCCAAACATCCTCCAGCCTCACCATGGTGGTCACAACATGCTCCGGCTCGGCGGGGCGTCCAACTCGGCCGCGGCATCGTCCTCGTTTCTACATCCTCCGCAGCCGCCGCCACCTCCTCAGATTTCTCCATCATTTTTTAAGTCTGAGGCAAGCGACCAGCCCTTGCAAGACCAGCACAACCCGTTGAGCGGGCTTATGCAGCTCCCGAACCTCCAGGGAGGAAACCCTAGCGGCTCACCGCCCTCGGCAAACCTCTTCAACATGGGCTTCTTCGTGAACAACCAGTCCATGTCCGGGGACAGCACAACCTCGGCGAACTTCCCGTCAGTGGGTTTCTTGGGAAGTTCCTCGTCTCAGTTTGCGGGCGGCACTGGTCAAGGCGTTGGGGTAGGGGGACTTTTCTCGGATGACCGTGTTGGCGCAGGAGGCTTCTCGGGACTGTACAATTCCTCTTCTCATAACGAGAACATCGTGGCGCACATGTCGGCCACAGCCTTGCTCCAGAAGGCTGCTCAGATGGGATCGATAACGAGCGGCCATGGTTCCACCCTTATAGGAGGCCTTGGGAACTCTTCAGGTGGCAGGGCTGAGGAAGCAAGCTTCGGAGGCGAATTCCCAACCACCGCAGTTGGCAGCACCGGAAAGTTCCCATCCCAAATGGAGAACGACAACCACCTGAGGGGGCTGATCAATTCGCTGGCGGGAGGAAACTCCACCATATTCGGGAGAGGCAACGATCACGATAGCAGCTGCTTCGGTTCATCGTTCCCGGAGGCAAGTAACTTCTCTCTGGACCACGGCAGCACGGCGTTCGGCGCTGTGAATGAGTCGAAACTACGACAGAACCTTGCTGCAGGGATTGGGGCGGGGTCAGACAAGCTGACACTGGACTTCCTGGGCGTGGGAGGTATTCTGCGGAAGAGGACAACGACACTGGAACAACAAACCAGTACGGGCTCCACTGACGGGGACAAGAACAACAACGGAGGAGGAGGCAAGTCATCGGATCAACAAGCAGGAGGGAGTCGACCATTCGGCGGGAAAACGCGTTGATGGAAACGAGGTCTGTGGGTGAGTTGTTGCATGGCTTTTGTTTAGGTTGAAGGGGAAATGGAAGAAATGGGGAGATTTGGCGGCGGGAAATATAAGAAGAAGGGGAATCAAACGAAAACAACAACAAAGTGTAACAACAAGGAGAAGAAGGAGAAGATCGGGGCATTGTCCCTTATTTTTATCCGTTACTTTGTTTTTTTTTTTTTAATCTTTTTTACATGTTCTCTCGAGTTGTCTAAAAAAAATTTCCCCCAATGTTTGTAATTTTGACATTTTGAATCTTTTCTTTTCTTTTTGTACTTTTTTTTCCCTCTTTTCCAGTAGTTCCGTTCAGTTCAGTTCAGTTCAGAACAAAGCTGTTGTGTTAGGGTTCTCTTGTGGTAGTCCTTTTTAGCTTATGGACAAACTAGTCGGTTCAAATAGTGACTCAAATGAAAGAAAAAAATACGGGCATGTTTGTACCTCCGTCAAAAAAATTTCTATGGTTAGAGTTTATAAAATTTCCTTTACCGTCGTCATAACCGTTATCTCAAACAACTAAATTTTGAAATTATAAAAAAAAGTTGATATTGAAAGACTTGAAAAAATTCCCGGATGAGAAAGAGTCGTTTAAAGAAGTCATTATCTCAATTAAAAGAATTTCAAGTCTAAAGTCACGGTCTGAAATGAGTCCATTTTAATTGAAGTCATGGAAGGGAATCTTGAACGACTGCATCCCTTCTCAACGGCCGATCTGACAGAGATGTATACCCGAGGGTCATGCCACATCGGCATCATGCAATGTCCAATTAGCAGTTTAACGGTGGGTTGATAGGGAAACGACTAAGTGGGTGTCACGAAGGCTTCCGTCAGCTGATTCGGTTAACGTTGGTTAAAATTGATATAACGGCCAAACGGTAGAATATGTGATGATATTTTGAAAAGTTCAGGATATATTAAAAAAAAACGACCAAACTTTAAGGTAAAATTAATAATTTGAACTTAAAATTAAAAATCATTATTTGGAACACCAATAATTTTGAAAATCAAAACCTTATTTCAAAAAACATTTTTTAAGGTTCATTATTTATCTTCGTAGCCTTTTATGAATAATAAAAATAATAATAGGGAGAGGGAGGGGTGCTTGGAACACACTCACATTGTATCGCAGGAAATTTCTCCCACGATTCTTTTCTAACGTGTGTGGGGAGGTGGGGGATCCGTGGAAAGTTTACGAGTTAACAAATATTACCTTTTGTACGGTGCACAAGTCTCACCTTGTCACCTACCTTAATTTAACAATTTGATTAATTGGCAAACACTAAATTCTCACGTTAAAGAAAGAAAGAAAAGAGCACTTCACGGAAGAAATGATAATTTATGTAAATGTAAAGAAAAAGGAGAGATTAAATTTCGGTGATGAGAAGAAATGAATCGCGCTGCATGCATGTGAAGGTGAGTGAGTAATTGTGATGGACATTTGTTTCAGAATCTTTTTGTCGCGAGTGTTGGCCGCCAATCATTTAAAAAGTGGGAATCGAAATCGATAGTCCGTGACACCCCCCCTCTCTCTCATTCTCTTCTCCTTTCTTTATTATTATTATTGTTTTTGTTTACAGTGTCCTGTTCTTTCAATCTTCCGAAAATCGAAATAATTTCCTCGTCTTTTCGAAATCCACCCCCCTCCCCATCGCCCAATGTTTGTCGGTAACATTAATAAAGTCGAAGCTATAACTATAGGATGACAAAAAATAACTTAACTTCACTTTTTCATGTTAGCATGTTTTTCCTTTTTGTTGTTGTTATTAATTATGTATGATGTTCTGTTCGTCGATTACTTTTTGCTTTCGCAACGAAATTTGGTTAAAAAGGAATTTATAAGGAAAAAAATGGTAAAATCTACGTAATATCAAAAACTATTACGAAATTTTTTATTTTGTAAAAAACTTAGCTTGTTATACGATTTTGTCACTAACTTTTATTTATGTATTGATTTTGGCAAATATTGGATTTTACCATGAGAAAACCATACGGACCTCAATCTATAAATTTCAATTATTGATAAAAAAAGTATAAAAAATGGTTAAAATATTGATACATTCCATGTGTTTTTTATTGTAGCATTTTAATGGTTAAATGAAGTAAGTTGGAAGTCGAAGTTGGACTGTAGTTTTTTATACTGTTAAAAATCTGTAAAATTGATGAAGGCCGGATGATGGCTCCATTATGGGGTTACTACTACGTGTAAGGTGGATTGCAAGACGATGCAATAGGTTGAAACTCAACTATTATAGGAGAAATGTTAGACAATATTAAGGCCTTGTTTGGTTTTCTCATAATAAAATCTAATATTGGTCACAAAAAATTACAAACTTAAAAATAGTAATGATATCGTATAGTAAAAATAGATTTTGACAAAATAATAATTTATGGCATAATTAATATTTTGTAAAAAAATAAAGAAAAGAGTCGAAGTCATCGTCCAACCCGGAAGGGCGTTTCATTTTATTCCACCCTACTTTTTAAAAGAAAAGTTTCAAGAAATAAAAATGAAAAAACAGAAGAGGAAATCATGGTTAGGGCAGAAGAAGAAGTCACGAGGCCAGAGCGCAATCATTTCCCTCGAGGATCAACTCTCCTTTTTCGAGTCAATAAAGGTCTTATACAATATGACTTCCAAATACAAAAAAACAAAAAGAAAAGAGAGCTAAGGAAACGATGAAAGAAGGAACGATGAATGGGAAATTGGGCCTCGCCATTTTGAAAAATAATTTTTCTTTCAGGATGTTTGTAAATGGGAACGATGTTGTAGTAAACAAATAGAGTGAGTGGGGAGGATTTCGTTGTCTGGTGGGGTGTCGTCTTGATTTTGGACTGATTTTACGTTTTCGGGGGGAGAAAAAACATCTTTTGGAGAGTCACCCCCACAGCTCATCCCCGACATTGACGTCCATCCAACGAACGGGACCATTCTTTCCTTTTCCTTTTGATCCCGTTTTCAACTGAAATCTTTCGTATTATATAATGTTGAAGATTGCATCATTGAGTTTGGAGCAGTTTCAAGAACACAATGAATCATAATATCAGAACCCAATCAAACTGATTGTGAATATGACACTCTAACAACAGGCAGACCATGATGTTGCATAAAAATGATTGTTCGAAATCGGTCAGGCGAAACTGAAGTAGATTGAAGAAGTGAAAATTGTAGAGAGAACAAAGTGCCCGACAACGACCACTCAATGAATGATTTGTATCTCTGCGTCACATAATTCTCTCTTAATGAAAACAACCTATGACTCTTTATTCTGTTATATGATCTTGTTTGCTTGCTTTATTAACTTGAGCACCGAGTTCAACATCCCGCTTCATTATTCTCCATGCCTTTACATAAAATAGATACTAAATTCATATCGATCGATCGAGTATCAAATCACATGATCTTACAAAAATAAGAATGTTTCATCTGTAACGATAGTTAAGTGAATGACTATTGGAAGTATGGGACTCGAGTGCCTAGGAACGTCGATTATCTGGTCTGAATCTAGTCTATATGACACTAAGTTTCTTTCAATAGTAGCAATAAGTCAATTTGTTGGCATAGACACTTTTTAAAAAGAAGAAAATGACCGGATTCATGTTTTTTTGTTTAGTTGGGCCATCATCGATGGAGGAGGATTCGGACAGTTTGATATAAAGAAAAAGGAACTTGGGTTGGTTTTGTCGACTTAAGGCCCAAAATTTCACACATTCATGGCAAATTTTCATGTCCAATGACAAAATGATTGGACCCCATCACATTTAATGATTTGGGACATTATTACCTAGTAATATCCTAGCAATGGCGTTTCTTTTTTTTTTTTCTGGTCGGGGGAATTTAATAAATCTCAATCCATGAAAGGACTGTTCATTCAATTTGACAGGAAATCTAGCCAACTTCAACCAATTCAAAATCTAACTTTAGATTCCCCCAACCCAAACCCTTTTCTGTGTGGAGGTGGGGGATGAGAGTGTGATGCAAATCGAGATTACCTACCACATTGATTTTACATCCCAACCCCCCCTCCCTCTTTCTAACCCGAAATCCGGGTTATATGCTGTCAAGGCTAATCATGGGAGAATATCCCTGGCCACGTGTCGGATTACGATTCAACGATCCTCCTTTTCTTTGTCCTATTAACTTGTTATGTCATCTTTTTATATATGTGGATTGCAATAACATGAGCGACAACAACATGTCTTATGCAATACCCTCTATCGATAATCATATGTAGGTCCGATAAAATGATTATACCACGTTAGATTGTAACAGTTTTATCGAGATAAGCTAAAAAAGTTTAGGGAATACTCTTTTTTTTTTTTTTTTGCTCTTTTACATCTTGCGTGTGGTTTGGGGAGTTAGCTATAGAGCGCAAGAGGATCCCACAACTCGACACATTCTCCTTTTTCTTTTTCCTATAAGAAATCGTTCCAAATTCACCTAATTCTGTGCTTCAATTTCAATGTGGGGTCATGGCCCACTTATTCAATCATCCCCTCCTCTCCCTCCCTCTCTGTCTCTCTCTCTCACACACACACGTTTTCATGCTCATGAAAATTCCAAAACATATGTTCAATTTACGTAAGTAAATGTATGCGCCACGTTACCTCAAGCCATGGCAAACAATAATTCCATAAATTCTCTTTTGTTCTATTGAATGAGAGAAAGGGAAGGAAAAAGAATACGAATGACTTTGCGACACTTTTATGGAAAACTCGTAACACTTCAAGTCTTCGCCTTCGCACACGACATGCCCACGTGCTTCTTTCTTTCTTTTCTTTTCCACTTATTGACGTACATCGGGGAGGAAGAAGACTTTATTTTTTTGGTTTTTTGTTGTTTTGGTATCTCGTACGTTTGTAACAAAAGACACGTGATAATTGTAAACTCCCAAAGTTTAGTAGCCCACCCTAATATGAGCTCTCTCTCTCTCTCTCTTGATTGATTTCTCAATGGTCAATTTAATCATTCTACTAATTCCCTTTTTAGGGGGAGTTCTGTCCATTTGAACGATTCTCCAAAGTCTCGTAAAAGCATTTGGACAAGCTTTTGTTGTCTAATTCACGTGTCCCTTTCACGAATCATTCCACTCCATCTAGATCTCATTCCTTTTTCCCTTTTTAACCTTTTTAAAATTCATATGTTCACACTGAAAGTTGAAAATTTGAAAGGGGGAAAAAGGGTTGTATTTTGACTAACTTGTCTGGGTAGTATTTGTGGTATTATTACACTACATAGGAAAAAATAAAGATGTGTTTAGGCTGCCCGGTTAACTACATGCTTCTAGAAAGGGGGGATTTCATCATCAGTTTGAAAATGGTTTATCTTTTTCAAACTTGAGCTCTTTTGGGCAAAAGCTTTTGCATGGGTGGGATCCAATCTAACTCCCCATCATCGATTGGCGAATCATTAAATAAAAAAGGAGTGCACACAATCAAATGTTCTTACCTAATTCTATGACAATGTGGGTGGGAGGGGTTAAAAAAAGTCAATAATGGGAATGGACCCCTTTTCCTCCGAAACCATCAATAATTGTACCTCTGATTTTTTTTAGAGATCTAACTTAGTACGTAGGTCAGTGTCCATGCACATGAAAGAAAATAATAAGGTTGAACTACTGTACGAACCAGACAGATCATAAATCAAACCAAACTTTTTTTTTGAGTGTCTGGACGTGCTTAAGAAATCACGACATCTCAATTTCACATGGGGTCGATTCACAAATTAACAACGACCCATCAAATCAAAGAATTTCTCATTACTAAGTTTAAGGTAAAACAAAAAACGAATAAGCTTCCAAAATTTTGGTGAATGTCTCACGTGGGTTGGGTTGAGATCTCTCACCCGAAATGTAATAAAGAAATCGATTCGGGTGCAAGGCATTTGTTGTCATGATTCCAGTTGTAACCGAAGAAAGAGAGCAGCTTTCGTTCGGTCAAAATTGGAAATTCATGATTCAAAAAACTGGGGGGACAAAGAGGCTAAAAAAATGGCCTTGTTGAGGATTTCGAGTGTCGTTTTCAAGGGAAGGCGATTAACTACCCTCTTTTGGATTAAAGACTTTGGCAGCTGCGCATATTATATTAATGGGAAAGGAATGTGGAAATCTTGGGTATTCTTTTCTTTTCTTTTCTTTTCTGCCCCGTACGTAAGTATTATATCCCTTAATGAGAACTCAGATTATTTTATCTTTTACCAAAATCTCACATGGGTGTGGATATGCATGCCTTTCAACCCCCCCCCCCCCCCCCCCTTTCCTATTCTATGCACCCTACTACTACTACTCATCAAACTTAGGATGCTTACCTTCCGATACACACTTCAGTATTATTATTCCATATCACCCTTCTCCAGAAGACCATGACAGCAACCAGAAGGTGAAATGAAAGGAAGTGGGGGGAAATCCGAAACCCTTTTCTCCTCCCCACCAAGAGAAAAGAGAAATTCTGGTATCTTGGGGAGGACGAAGAGGGACAAGAGGAATTCCGTGGTTGGGCAAAACAAAAACTGTCCCCCCATTATTATTTCTTCTTCTCGTGTCCTCCCTAGTCCCTACCCATACATTATTTCCTTTCTTTTTTCTTGGCTTATATCTTTCCAACCCAAAAAAATAAAATACCCGATGAGAAAAATTATAAAAAAGGGTTGTATTTTTTATTTTAGGGTTGATGAACTACTGGGACGATGATGAGACCGGTCAACGGCATTTTCTAGCGTATTTTTTTGATATTTTTTCTTCGTTATTCGTGATGTTTATTATTATTATACTACCTTGGGGGGTATTTGCAGGAGGGCAAGAAGAGGTGATGTTTGGGCAGGAATTTTCTCATCATTCCATTCCTTCTCTGTTGGATCTGTCGTTGTTCCCTTCTTTTCTGACAATTAATGTACAAACAGTCTCCCATCATTACTAATGCACAGTGTGTGAGACCACCACAGTCTCCACCCTCCTCCTCCTCAACCTATATGCCATTATTACAACGAACCGATTTTAAAATGAACTCCATTTTCTCCAAGGTTATTATTTACAAAATCTATCTATATTTTCTTCTTCTTGCTTTATATTTTTGAATCGTGGTAGACTGTGCTACGAATCGTCTTGCATGCGGCTATATTCTGAAATCAATCTGTCCTTCCATTCTGTCTCACCTCCCCCCCCCCCCCAACCCCTGCAAAAAATTTTTCACCCCCACGTTTTTTTTTCATCTTATCTTCGTACTGTTTATTTCTTCCCCTCTCATTCAATGGCACAGCAAAAACCAGAAAAAGTAAATAAAAAACTATTCGTTTCAACGCGTCTCGTTTTCCACTCGCCCGTCAGCAATCCTTTTTGTCCAAATATATATATTTTTTGCTTGTTGTTATGTCGATGAAGTGAGTCGTACTTTTGTTTTTATTTGGAAGGGGGAAGTGACTAAATTATGAGCCATCATTACCTTTTTCTTTTTTGTCCTTGGACACAATGGGAAGAGGCTGATTATGGTCCCCCTGCATTGCATGCAATAATTCTGAATGCAATTTAGAGAAAGTGCATTTCTTTTTATAATTTTAAATAACATCAAGTCAAGCTAACCACGGTGGACCGGACTAACCCGACTCTTTTCTTTTTATTACTTTAGACTAAATCCCATATCACACCTGGTTAATTTATACTTTATCTTTTTTTTTTTTTAAAAAAAGGAAGATCTACGTAATATCTTGAAGTTGCAGGTGTTATTACCCCACAGATGAGCCCTTGGCGTTGAGCCTCAGTGCCCACAGAGCGGCAGAGGCAGAGGCAGAGCCACCCTAACACCACCCCCCTATCCCAAATCTAACAAAAAGTTTGAAGGACAGACCCCCCCCTCCCATTCCCAGTTTAAAACTTTACCTATTCATTTTTGGATAATGTAAAGAAAAGAAAAGGATAGATTTTCGTGGGAGGGAATACAGTCACGCCTAGCCTTTTTAACAAATTCCTTCTCGTCCCGATAAGAAGGAAAGGAATAAACACAATAATTTGTGGTCAAATATTGCAAAAGAAAAAAAGATTTTCCTCCTCTGCATCATTATTATTATTTGCCTTGTAGTTGTCCGTCGTACTTTTCAACACGGCAAAGGTCGGAGGAGCAGCGGAGAGACATTGACGACATCTTTTATCTTGGTAAAAGAAAGGGCTGAAATTTTAGATATAATTACTTTTTTTTTTCTTGACTTATTTGTTTATCCATTGGATTGATTCACTCGGCCTTTAAATATTCCATAAAATAATCTAAACTTAGGTTCATCCATTTGACACGGAAATATTCCCTCGGGTTAGTTTTTCAAATATGGTCGGCACCGCCCGAGGGAATCGACTTAGGTTCATTAATTTGACAAAATAACTTACTAGGTTAAGTTTATAAAGCAAGGGCGCGGTTAAGAGAAAGACACGAGAGAATCGGGATGCTGGTTGAAGAAGATTGAGGGGTTGACTTCATGTGTTTTTCTTTCTTTTTCGCATCTTCCTTTGGACGTAAAAGACGGAAAGAGGAAAGATTTTTGGGGGGGCTATTTGGCATACATCAATCGCGCACGTCTAATCTTAAAAAAAAAAAACAGACCTAACCTCGATCCCATAAATGTTATAAATAAATAAATATTATTCTTTTGTGATTTCTCATTTAGGTGATACGATCCAAGTAAAATCATGTCGTTTTGTAACTGGAGATGGTCTTGGTGTAATTTCCATATGTAATAAAATACGTATTTAATATGTGATTAGTTCAAAACACGATTAAGTATTTTTAATATCCAAAGGCTTAGCTATAGCTAGGTTTCTCCTGAACTCTCGAGTATGCGCTGTATTATTCGAAAAGATATAAATGGAAGTAGAAGCAGTAGTAAGTAGGGAGGAGATGAATTTTCATCCTCCGACTTTCAATTTCCGTCAGCGGACAATGTCTCCTTTCTTTCCTTTACTTTACTTTCGTATTCTTACCATACACAATGTGCATATTCACGACGGTACCACATCATCATCACCCCGGTCGAGTTCGGACCAACATCTTCCCGTTTTATTATCATTATTATTATTTAGCGATGGAAGAGATGAAGATAAAAGAAAGAAAAACGATTATTATTGACTCGGGCCTAATTGAAATCTATACCCATGTAATACTTAAGCATTAAAATGTAATAAAAGGGGCCAAGTCTTGGGGTGCAGGGGGAGGGAGCCAGAAAAGGTCAAAGCAGGCAGTTGCGGGTTTCGTGTAATGTAAAGTAGAAAAGGAAAAGAAATAAAGATAGTAAGTACTCATCATTCTTCAAACTTCCCCCCCCTCCCCAACTCTTGCCCTGATCATCCCCTTCCCTTCCCCCCCCCGCCCCCCCCTATTTATGTCTTAAGAGATTCGATTGTTGCTGTTATTATTATTTGTCGTCCATTAACCCTCTTCTTCTCAGGGGGGGGAAGAGCACATGGAAACAAGGTTAAAAGAAGGAGCAAACACCCCCACTTCTCCTTCCTCTTCCTCTTTCACTGTTTGCTGGCTGCTCTGAATCTTCTTTCCCAATTCCCCCTCGTTCCCCCTCTACATACTCCGGCCAAACAACACGTACCCGTGACCACCGACGTCCCTTTTGCCTTTGCTCGGTTTGTTCGTCTAGAAGGCGAGGCGGTGGACTAGTTTTGGGTTTTGATAGTTCTTCGGTGGGGCTTTGAGACAAGCAGCAAAAGTTACAACAAAGGTTAAGGAATGGGGTCTTGTGGGGGGAGGGGCAACGGGACGACGACGGTGAGGCAGTACGTTAGGTCCAAGGTACCAAGGCTTCGTTGGACCCCGGAGCTCCACCGCTGCTTCCTCTTCGCCATCGACCGGCTTGGCGGCCAGGACAGTGAGTTTTCTTCTTTCTCTCGTTGCTTCTTTGGATGGTGCTTTTTTTGTTGTCGTATTAGGGATTCCGGGTTTGGTTTCCTGAAAAATTTACGTTCCTTTTTGTGGGATTTGTGGGGGAATCGGAATCAGAGGCTACGCCGAAGCTTGTCCTTCAGATGATGGATGTCCAGGGACTCACCATATCTCACGTCAAGAGCCATCTCCAAGTACAAATAAAATTACCTTCTTTTGCATCCCCATTAGTATTTTTTTTTTATTCGATCCGTTTTGTTCATTTGGGGTTTCTTTCTTTTGGGGGAGATGAAGATGTATAGGAGCATGAAGAATGATCACCTGAGCAGACAAGGTGGTAATAAAGTTATATCCCTCTTTGTTTTGATTCCCTTGTCCTAAAAGTAAAAACCAGTGATTTTTCTGTCTGATATATTATCGCCTATTTTTCCGTGTTCCCGATGAATGTCGTTTGTTGTTAGATAAGAATTGCACCCCAGAAAGAAGGAAGTTGTCGTTGTCGGGCCAAACAGTCAGAGATGGCGGATGCTCAAACCGAGAACACGACGGCGACGGTCAAGATGAAGCCTCTGATGGATTTCCTCGTCCTCTGTACAAAAGGTTAGCGACTCCATTCTTCCCGTTTTTCAGTTAAGCGAACAGACAACACAGAACTCCCGTCGGTGTGATTGATCGTTTCGATTGTGGTTAGGCCAAGACTGCACAAATCCGCCGACCGAGAGTGCCCGCACAGATTGACATGGCTGGGATCCTTTGGCTGTACTGTTGTGACTCCACATTGCGATGTTCAACCGCGGGACCAGGAAGGGGCTGCCGGTTTCGGATGGCTATGCGGTCAGGGCGTCGGCTCTCTGGTACGAAAGGTGAACACTTCTGGGTCCGAGCCAATGCCTAACTTGCCCTTGAGACATCCTCTCGAGGAATTCGAGGAGGCTGATTCACGAGATTGCAACCTCTCTCTGTCACTTTCGCTGCCACATCCCTTGACTCGGAGAAACAACGGCGGTTCTTCAGCGAGCGAGTCCAGTGAGGCTGCGATTTCATTTTGCTCGAGGCTCAGAGATCCTTCTCAAGAGATTTGTATCAACTTGGATTTGTCGATCGCCCTGGTTGGAAACTAGTATTTCGTAGAGTCTAAGTTTAATCCCTTGTATTGTTTCATTCAATAATTTTCTGTGGTCTGTGGTCGGAGTTCATCTTGAATATAGTTGGATTTTTGGGGTAGGATTTAGTCACGGCAGGATTTATCGATGCACGTATGATTATTGGGAGTTTTCGATGTCATTGAATGCTCTTATGTTGTCTATACAATCAGTTCATCCGGAGGAGACTTTCTTCTGCTTGTAGTGCATGGCACAGACCATGTAGATTGCAGTGTTCAAGACACCGAGTCCGGCCAACATCCAGAAGAAGTAATCGAGATGGCCCTCATTCAGGTTATCTGGGATCCATCCTGTGCTCCCTCCTTGGGTAGTGATCGAGGTCACAATCCTTAGGATCAATGCACTGAGATAGACACCGAATGAGGTTGTCAGGAGCGCCAGTGAGCTGCACAGGCTACGCATCGGGTCTGGGGATTGTTCGTAGAAGAACTGGATCTGTCCTACCGTTGTGAATACCTCCGATGCCCCGACGAGGAAATACTGAGGTATTTGCCATAGGATGCTCATGGGCACGGGGGCATCCTTGTCGACAAGTCCCAACTCAGCCGCTAGCCATAAGCGTCTGTTCTCGACCAATGCTGCAGCCAACATGCTCAGGACAGAAATGAAGAGCCCGATCCCCATCCGCTGCAATTCTGAGAACCCCTTCTCTTTGTCGCCGGTGAATCTCCTCGCTAGAGGGACAAGGAGTCTGTCATAAACGGGTATCCAGAAAATCACACTGATGATATCCGAAATCACGAGAGATGCTGCGGGGATGGTGAAAGAGCCAACTGTCCTGTCCATCATCATCCCTTGCTCGATAAACATGGTTGAAATCTGAGTGTGGACAGCGAAGAAGATGATCCCCGTAGCCCAAATGGGAAACATCCGGATCAGAATCTTCAGTTCCTCGACCTGGGTCACCGTGCAAAGCCTCCATCTGTTCGAGAAGTCCTCGTTCTTTGTCTCAGCATCTGTGACGACAGCGGCCTTGTCAAGGCACAGGTATTCGTCGCTGTGACGGAGCCTTCGACTCCTGGAGATACTGGAGCTCTTGTCTCGTGTCTCGTATAACTGATAACTGTCTCCAGGAAGCTTTACGTTACGCTTATGGAATGCAGCCACCACAACTTGACACATTCTCGTGATTGGACTCCCTCCAGGTTTCTGGAACCGATAAATCGGTGTGCCTATAAGGAAGCTCACAATGGCGATCCCCATGAACAATGTAGGAACACCGAACCCCAATCCCCAGCCGACGTTCTCTTGAATCCCCACGATGAGAGTGCTCGATGCGAGTGCGCCAATGTTGATCGAAAAGTAGTACCAGTTAAAGAAAGATGCCTTTCTGGCCTTCTCTTTGGAATCCGTATCATCAAACTGATCAGCCCCGAATGACGGGACACATGGCTTGATCCCCCCGGTGCCCAAGGCAATGAGATAGAGCCCGACAAAAAATACTGCATACTGGGCTGCAGTCGTGGAGGGACAAACTGAATCTGTACACTCCAGCGGCATCAATCCAGGGACCGTCGCGGACAGTGTCAGTATAAACATGCCCTACAGAAAGTGAAATCAGATCTTATTTCCGTCGAAACATGCCCACGAATATCTTAGGAGAGAGCATTTCGACAACTACTGCGAAGTGTATAATCGAGAAGATGGCGATTGTCCGGTATCTTCCCCAGTAAGCATCGGCAACGATGGCTCCAACAAGTGCCATAAGATAGCAAGTGGCCGCCCAAGTAGAAACACTAATTGCGGCAGGGACCTTTCCTTGGTGTAGTTTGCCGGTGAGGTATGTGATGAGATTAGTCGCGATGCCATTGAACGCCAAGCGTTCACAACATTCAGTCCCTGCACGGAATGATTAATGGAATACTGGCTGGATGATTCTCACATAGAAAGAAAAAGCTCAATCAATCATATCCGGCTTGCTACCTAAGATAAATGGGACTGCTTTCCAGTTCCCCGTGGTTGTCCTCAGAGCCGGCATCCCTTTAACATCCTTCGAGCCATCTCCAGTTTCCAGGCTGCCACCACCATGGTCCTAATAACGTTTCATCGATCACCACATGATAAGAACAAACGGACTATGTTAGACGCAGGCAACCTACCATGCAATATCTCTCACCCAACTAATAAAAACACTCGAACTGAATTGAAAAAACGAAAACGATTCAGAACAAGCGTACCACACCTGTAACGGCCCTTCCTCCAACAGAGGCGTCTTATCTCCTCGATCACCCATCATCGAACGAACGTCTATCCCCCTTTGGCGATACGACTCAGATTTTGCAGATACTTTGGTCGCGAACGAGGCCACAAACCGAAGACGTTCCCTACGGTCTTTGGCGATATATGAATTTCACAGGGACCAGGGGAAGATCTAAAAACGAACGACGACTATTAACGAGACAGAGGTTGTCGTTCTTCACTTGAGTTGTTCTCGCTGGTTTTGTCTTCTTTATCTTCCCTCTGTACGTAAGGAATGAGGTCAGACTACCAGGAAAACGGTGTCAATTTGACGTTACGAGGTTTTATTTTTCAAACCGTCGTTTGTTGGTTGGTGGGAACACCGCCGTGTTAAGTTAATATATTTGCTGTTTTATGAAAACTTCATAATTGTCTTCACGAACTTCTTTTCGAATATTCTTTCTGAAGTTTGTAATTAACATACGTTTTTTTTCTAAAAAAAATCCAATAAAGTTGGTACCACTACAATCAAGTTAATAATTAGTGAAGAAAAATTCGTGTTATAAAATTATTGAACTTCATAAAATGAAAAAAAAAATATAAAAAGAATTCTGTTATGAAATGAAGAACTAGAAAATAGAGCGAGAGAGAATAACGACATATTAGAAGAAGCAAATAAAGGAGTAGAATTTCATTATTAATTTTTCAATGAGAAACATTAATCCAACCAAATTACAAAAACTTTGTATTTATAGAGAGTGTATTGTTAGCGGGTGCCCTTAAGGGAGTTCGTATTATAAATAGTAATAATATAATATATTAATTGTACGCGCGCCCTCCGACTTAGCACGCGCGCGGCGGCTCCAGCGACAAGAGGATCCGGGCCCGCTCCCCGAGGCTCAATCCGGTCGGCGTCGCGGCTCAAGCGTTGGACACTGCGGAAGGGCACCGGGTTGAATCCTCTCTTGGTTCCCGAACGGATCTGCGGGACGTTTCGCCGACCATCTCCAGCTCTTGAAGCGAGGACTCATGTCACTGTTTTACGCGCGTTGGACCCGATTCAGGCGTTGGACCTGAACTCATATGTATTTGTTTAATAATCACATGCGACAAAAAATCCTAAAAGCCTAACAGCATGCACCACAACACTCACAAATAATAACTTAGATCAAAGGGAGCGAGGAGGTGTGGTGACTGCGGGCCTATACACTTGGGCCCGCAGCCCGTTACACGTGGAAATTAGTAACTCGGGGAGGCCCGCACCTCCCCTTTGTACCTCCGGTTTGTCGGTTGGGGCCGTCTGAAGCGTTT